>JAJOOF010005178.1:0-30744 GCA_029582545.1 Solanum lignicaule
CCCCCCCCCCCCCCCCCCGCGGTATGTGGCCCTTGCTTCCAATTTCTAGCTGTAGAATCAAACGTTGATACTTGTGTCAGGATAAGCTGTCTACATCACACCCCTCTGGATGCGATCCTTCATGAGACTCTGCCTGAACACAAGATACTTCACGCACCAGACTTTTCTAAACCTTGTTTTCCAAACCATCAAGGTAATGCTGATACATATATGACAAGAAACCCCACATAGCCAAAAACATAGAGATCACTTTAACACCACTCATCTTCTCATGAAGAAACAAAATAGAGAAAATAGGTGCCATTGGCACACCAAGAATGCCAATCACATTGCAGAACAATGAAGACACCTTGAAAATCAATCCAGTTGAACCAACTGTGAAAATTGCCAAGAAATTGCTGTCCCAATCAACTTCATAACATATGATTTCTTCCCAAGTCCAAAATTATTCATCTCTTGCCTCAAATTCCTCCACTCTCCACTTGCAGAAATCACCACCAAATTCGCGAAGGATGCCACTAAGGACTCATAAATTGTCATTTCTATGATCAATCGCAAACTTTCCCTCTTAAATTTTTTCTCAAACGATGGCCTCGTGACGGAAAACATGAGTCCATAACCAGCAGATGCAGCAAGTGTACATAAAAAAACCAGTAATGTACTTTCTTTTAGAGTACTTGTTACTATTACTTGAGTCATTTTTTTGAAACAAAAGGAGTGAAGAAGATATTGTGAGAAGTACTAAAGAGTTCACTATAAAAGGGGTGAGTTTTTGTTTGTTCAAAAAGAATGAAAAAAAAGCATTAAATCCTAATTGACTAGTACATATAAGTGTATAAGTTGTAATAGGAAGATAAAATTGACCTATAGAATAAAGCATACAATTTCCACCTAAAAAAAACCAAGTGAGATATAAAGAGGAACAAGAACCAAGAAAGATGTTTTTTTTATATCTATATATTGGTTTTGGTTGATGATAATAAGAGAAAAGGGATGAGAATTGGGAATCCAATATTTTGTACTAATGAAGCTAACCATATGTTATTGCCTCCATTATTAAAATATAGTTTACCTAAGAGTGTACCAATTGCTTGGCCACATAGAACAAAAGTTGAATAAATAGCTATTTGGATCCACCATTTGTATTGTACAAAGTTGGGTAATTCTTTTGACTTATTTTGATGATTCTCATAGTGTTCTTCCTTTTGAGATTTATCACCTGTTGCAGTAAATATTCTAATTAAAAACATGAAAATAGGAGATTTTTATGCATGTTAAATATGAAGAAATTAATGAATCATTTGAGGTACAAAATAGAATGGAGAAATCTTGTTTTGGGCGTTAGCGGGGTAGGGGAAGGGTCATATCTCAAGGGGTGTTACGTGGATAACCTAATGCTTTCACGACTCAAATTTGTGACTTATAGGTCATACGAAGACAACTTTATCGTTGCTCCAAGACTCTCTTCATGGCTTGATAATATGCAATTATGTACTACTAATGCTTTACTGACACTAATTTTTTAAACTACTTCATAATGATGAATCCTTACAATATATAAATGTATCTGCCAGTAGAAAATCTATAAAGCTTCTAATACTTTTCATTTTTTATTTTACATAATAATGAACTGAAACAAATAGATCAAAACTTATGACGAGGGTAAATATGACCCTTTTCTAAGAGTATAAGGACAAATATAACCTTTTTCGTATTTTTAAACATAATCAAAAGGAAAAAATGCCATATAACAGAGAAAATAAGAGTTCACCTGGAACATGGGATTGCAGTTCTGATGCATCAACCATTTTCAAGAATTTCCAAAACTAAGATGTAATAAAGAAGAAGAAAAGAGAAAGAAAAATGTAAAGCCTCTTTGATTTTTCATGTGTATATATATATATATATATATATGACTGACTTTCAAGACTGCTATTCGTTTTGAAGCTCGATTAAGTCAGATTCATGCTGAAAAGTCTCACTTTGGGATATTAAGCACTTCTTAGAAAAGATGACTCCGTCCACATAGCTCAAAACTGAAATATCTAATTAATAATGGAATAATATTTATCCTTTCTTTACTACGTTTGATGGTTATATTTATATTATAATAAAATGGGGTTGTCAAATAAAAGAACAAAATAATTATTTATTTATCTTTGGACAGCCAATTCTTGGATTACATAGAACTAACTATGTTGCCAATGTTTTGTAATTCCCTAGGTTTGTGTTCCTTTAAGCAATATATATGTCTACTATATTTTGTCATATAAATACTATACTATACTTATAATATACATATTACATTCATAATTTTACCCCTTTTGATTGTTTTATTTCTCATAAAACTAACTAGGTGAAACATAAAATATAACATAGGGATCATTACACGAATAGTTGTATGTGTGAGCTTATTCATATTATTGGCTTCAATTCATAGCGACATTAAACAACTTTATAAAATAAAACTACCTTAAAGGGACTCCGGGACATTTTGAGAAGTAAAGAAAAATATTGATTTATTGTAAGTCGCAAAGTAATCTTGTTGTCACGATCCACTTGCATTTAACCTCATTCAACATTTGTATCCAACTTATAAGAACTAGTACTCAACAATATATCAAATAATGCCATGTACTTATCCAGTACCAAATTGAAAGGCCCAATAAGAACTTTTTATTTCAACTTGAATATATACATAATTGATCACATTTATATGTACACCTCTTGAAAAATTGACCCAAAAAAAAACATAATTTACAATAGAATAAGAGTTATTTGTAGAAGAGCGAATTTACTCAATGCACACCAAAAGAGTAGCAGCTGCGAGTTTCTCCGGGGTTCAACTAGAGGAAACTTCTCTAGAGTTTTGTTCTATTAACTCTTCCTTTGCCTCCATATGATTGAGATATTGTTGATAAATTTGTGAACCAAATCCCCAAAAGGCTAAAAACATAACCACCAACTTCAAACCTTTAATCTTATCATGAAGAAAAATCACAGCAAAAAATGGAGTAATTGGAGCCCCTAAATTGTTTAAAACATTGGACATTAGGGGGTTGACTTTAAAAACTAGCCCAATTGAAGCCACAACTTTTAATTGACATGAAATGGCTATAAAAAACAAGATGACTACATAAGATAATTTCCCTAATTGGTATTTTTCCATCTCCATGATTAAATTCTTCCAATCTCCACTTATAAAAAAAACCTAGTAGGATCACTATGCTTGCAACTAGGGTTTGGTAAATTGACATCTCTATAATATCTATGAACTTCCTACCCTTTATTATTTTTCGATACGAAAATTCAGTTAAAGAAAGCACTAAGGAATATGTCACGGACCCACCAATTGTAGAAAAAAACCCTAGCAAAAACTTTCCACTAGACGTTTTTCCGGACTCATTATTATGAACCACCAGAATGTCTGAGGCAGCTGTTACAAGAACTATAGAGTTTACTATAGCTGGGGTGAACTTATGTGCATTGTGGAATAAAGAGAAGATAATAGTGAACCCTAGTCGAGTGGTACCAGTGAGAGAATACGTTGAGACTTGAAGGTACTTTAGACCGACAGAGTTGAAAACACTAACCCCACCAAGTAACACACCTAGAACAACATAAACTAAAAAGATTATGCAAATATGGGGTTCTTGATTTCCTTGAATCACCTCAATTTGGCTATTCTTTTTGAGTGACATAGTATAGGAAAGGAAGAAGAATTGGGAACCTTGCATTTTGCACTAATGAGACTAACCATATACTTTTACCACCTTTGGTAAAATATGTTTTAATTAATAGTGTTGTTACTACTTCTCCAATTAGAGTAAAAAGGGTAAAAATGGCAACTTGGTACCACCATTTATGCTTGGCAAAGTAGGAACAATAATGAGTTGATCCACTTGATTCAATGTTGGAATTTTCATCCTCACATATTTCTTCATCTATCAAAAAGAAAAAAAAGAAGGGAAAAATGAATCAAAAATATAATGTTTAATAAATAAGGCATAGTCATATACAAAAAAACAAGTTTAAGTTATATATTTCGTCAGTTTAAGGAAATTATAAACAATGAGGTCACCTGATATTGTAAAAATTCTTCATAATGACATGTGTATAACTCATATGATGAAAATAATTCTAACTAAACCGATGAGATGATAGTCGCAAATTAAAGCAAAAGTAGTATTGAACCTTACTTTTAAGGAATAGAAAAACTTACAACACAAGTAATAGCACGAAGTGCAATAAAGTAAGCTTTTGAAAACTTACAACACAAGTAATAGAGCAAAACATAACGGAGCAGAAGTGACTTGAGAATTTAACTTATATATACTGATTCATATACTATAATAAGTTATTTATCATATTTCACGGATTAAATCATCTTAATTATAAGAAATATTACATGTAACTAAAAGAACTCCCAACTTAAACATGCTTTATGTTTTCTAAAACAAGCTTAATTTTTTAACAAAATGGCATTTATTCCCAAATAAAAAATTACATTAAAAGCTACTTCAAAATAATTTAAGAATTTGTTTGTCGAAAGCTTTTGGAGAATGTGTTTTCTTCATTTTATTGTTTGCATCAAATAAATCAGCACACACCTACTCCACTATAATTTGCTTTTATTTCTTGTCTCCTTTACTTTATATATAAAATCAACGATCTATTGAAAATAATTTTTTGCTTTGTAAAGATTAGGATAAGATATATATATAAATTACACTAAATATATTGTATATATAAATTACACTAAATATATTGATGTATATATATTTCATAAGTACAATTTGAAAAAAAGTAAAGTTTATGTACTTACTACTATCTTGAGAAATATATAGAATTAATAACTATTTTTGAAAGATCCTGAGTTGTTATTTTTTGTCTATATATAATGAATTATCATTGCCTTTTTTTTTTACCCTACAATTATTGTCTCTTTTTTGGCTACTTTCTCAAAACGTGGCTCTACCATATAGCAAAGGTCACAATTTTCATTGCCACCTAAGATGTCATTTTAGGAAAAAGCTTATAATATAAGTATATAATATGACAAAAGAAGAAAAGATATTTGGAAGCAAATAAAAGCACACCAATTATCACCTGACATCTACAAAGAATAGATATTTTTTTTTAATAACTGTCTGCTATTCGATCAAGGGAGGATGTATCACGATTCACGAGTTTAATTGAATCCATAATTTTCGATGTATATATAAGAATTATTAAATTATAATAAATAGTGGACGTGATAACTTTAAAAATATACTAACACATTTGATGAATCTTAAAATATTAAATTTATGAAACTTAAATTTTGAATTCATTTGTGTTTAATAAATACTGACTTGATCAATTTAGATTTACACCATACAAGATTCAGTAAAAAGGAGTGCTCAATAACATGAAATTCTCGTTGTTCATTCTGTTTTGAGATAATTATTTAGTAAATGAAACCCCCCACCCCCTCCCTCCTTTTGCTTTTCTCTTGCAATTTATGAATCTTTAGACTACGATTCAAAAATCGCTTATGAGCAAATTAATAATCTTGTGAGAAAAAATTCAAATAATTATTAATTCATAGTCTAAAAAGCATATCAAAAGACAATAGTATTTTATCAATCCAAAAAGTTATATTTGGAGAACTTTAGAAATAGGAACAAAACATAAATAGTGGCCTAAAAAGGAATATTTGAATAAATCAATTTTCCCTATCACAATTTTTTTATTCATGCCTCAGAGTTAAATTTGAGACTTCTAATTAAAGTGTTGAGCTCTTATTTTAGTCGGTTTCAAAAGTATAATAGTTTAAACAATTTTTTACTTTTTTAAATTTATCATTAATGACATGTTCTACTAACCATACAAATATCGACAAAGTTTGAGAATTAAAAATTTAAACAACTTTCTATAGAGCAATAAATTCTATAATTAAGCACGTTGTCATATAAAGTCAATAATAGAAGGAATATTTTTATTTTATTTTTAATTTTGAAAAACAGCCAACCAAAGAGGATTAATTGTCAAATCATTTTTGTAAAAGAAAAAAATATATAATTAAGAAAAAAAAAATAAGCTTGAGTGTAATAAACTCAAGTTTCATAATTGACATTTGAACATCTCACAACCACGGGCAGATGCAATTTTAAAACGGGAAAAGACTCAAATATATTATCGAACTTTGAGAAAAGACTTATTTATGTCATCTATTAAAACATTTAGCTTGTCTATGTCATTTTTGTTTGAGAAAAGGCTCAGCCATGCCATAATTTGTTAATTGAAATGGCATAGATGAGCCAAACTTTTAACAGATGGCATAGATGAATCTTTTTTCAAGGTTCGGTGATATATTTGAGCCTTTTCCCTTTTAAAAAAATGATTTATTTAATAATGTGGCCAAATCATAATTGACCACATGCAAAAAATCGTTTTGTGAAATGAAACTATTTTTAATTAAGAAATAATGACATAGATGAGTCAAACTTTTAACGGACGACATAAATGAGCATTTTCCGAAAGATCGATAGCATATTTGAGTCTTTTCCCTTTAAAAATACAATAGCTTTTACACTAAAAATCTTGAATCTACCTCTATTCATACCTACTCACCCTCGCACCCCTACCCCCTTCCTTCCTATTTTGAGTATTTATCTAGATTATATATAAATATTTTTGAAACAATATTTTCTACTCGTCTATACTTATCAAACATATAAAAATAAGTTTTTAAAAAAAATCTATTTTTTAAGAAAAAACATTCTTCTCAAAAAAAAAAAAACCAGTCATCCCAAACACACCCTTAACATAATGGCAAACATTACCATATCTGCAGTTGAAATATCAAAGGAAATTCCTATCTTACAAAAAAACCTCCACACCATTATTTAGATCCAATGAATAAAACCATCTTATGTTTTTTTCTGTTCTGGTGTTCGATACTCGTATTAAAGCCTTGTTGATTCAAATTCAAATAATATAAGGTTTTTTATAGGGGAAATACTCACTAACAAGTTTTTTTTTTATAACTTGGACTTGAACCTGAAAACTTTTATTGAATTAAAGATGAACGGACCTCAAGCACTCCCTAATAATAAGCTATTTTTTCATAATGAGGAATAGAACCTGAGACCTCTAATTAAAGGTGGAAGAAGCTCAAGCGCTTCCAAGCAGAATTTTTTTACATAATCAAGACATGAATAGGAAACATCTGATTAAAGGTGGAGGAACCTCAAGTGATCCGCAACAATTTTTTCACATAATCAGGATTCGAATCAGAGACATCTCATTAACGATGGAGGAACCTCAAACGATCCTAACATAAATAAAATTCATAACGAAGGCTCGAATCTCAAATTCAAGAACTCAAATTAAAAATGAAGAAAGAGAGAAATGAAAGTTTCAAAATTAGGAGAAAATAAATAAAGAAAAAATTGAAAATAGATAGATACTAACTTGGGATATCTAAGAGCTTTTGTTGAACTTCTTCCATAGTTATCTTCTTTTGCTTTATTGGCTGGAAATTTTGTGAAATAGATTTTGTTTTTCCCAAAATTGGGAAAGAAACATATAATATGTTGAGAAGAATGAAAGAAAAAGACTTTAGAGTATAATGATATAATAAATTATAAGTTGCCTTGCACTTCACTCAGGGCCGGCTCTTGCCTTTTTAAAATAAGGCTTATGCTTTAGGCCCTTAAATTTTGGGGCCCCAAATTATTATCAAGAATAATGTGTTAAATTTTTATAGAAAAAATTGATTAATTATGATAAAAAAATATATTATTTTACCCACTTTAACATCTTTTATACTTTATTAAAAATAAGAATTAATAGTGAAAAGTGTTGAACAAAGTGAATTACAAATTCTTTTTTATTTCTTTTTAAATTTTAGTTTCAAACATTACAACAAGCATATTAAAATGGTGTATACCAAGTCATCAACTTCTTCAATCAGATTCTGTGGTTCTAACTCTTATCTTTATTTAATATTTGTCAACTTATTACTTATAAAATTACGTTAACAATTCATATAATAATTGTCTCATTGAAAGGATGTTTTCAATGTTGAGTTGATAAAATCTTACCTAAAATCAATAATTGAAAAACAATATTAAATACTAATAATTTTCATCTAAATAGTGTAAGAAAAATAAATTTTGAATAAATATGTTTACAAAGTTTGTTTATATTTTAGGCCTCAAAATTTCGCTTTAGGCCCCCAATTACGTTGAGCTGCCCCTGACTTCACTTATTACCTATTTTTTATAAACAGTCTGATACACAAAACATCTCATATCAATGTAGGTTTGAGAATATAAACAATCTATTTAGATTAAAAAAAAATATTAGAGATTGTTTTCACGATTCGTAGTTCGAAATCATGAACTATAGGTCAAAGAAAAATAATTCTATAGTTACTTCAAGCCTTTCATTCACTTATAATAAGTTACTCCCTCTGTTTCAATTTAATTTATTTATTTTACTGTCTTTTTTTTGTTTACTAAAAAGGAATATCTATTTGCTTTTTTAGTATTTCTTTAATTTCAATTTTCATGTACAAAAAGTTTATTTACTTTTTAAAAAATTTCTGTCAAGTTAGAATCAGACAAATAAGTTAAAACGATAGAAAGTATTATTCTTATATAATAAAATGAAGATAAGTTTTTTGAAATTTGTGGAATCGAAAATATAGTTTTAAGACTTTATTTTCAACACTCAAATTTAAACTTCTCTGATTAAACATAAAAAATAATTTTTTTTTATCATTTCATCACATCGCTAACTGGATATGTATTATATATTATTATATTAATAAATGTCAAATTTTCTTATACAGAGACAATACGAATTAAATTCAACTTGCAATAGGGGCCCTCATTGATTTATTTATTTTTCACTTTATTTATGGCAAAAGATTAAAGATAAAAGAGAAAAAAACTTGTCGGTGTGATGGAAATAATTTTTTGGAATTTCTTTTTATGAAAATTATTTTCTAGTGTTTTATTGGTGTGAAAAACATATTTGTTTTTAATAATGTGTACATGCATTAAACTTCTCTATAATGTGGTCTTTCATGATAACATTTGACCATAACGACAATTTTTTTATATTATGTTATATTATATATTTTCTGTAACAATATATTCTTATAATACCTAAAACTTAAAATGAATCAGGATAAATATGTTATAACAAAGTTTGACGCGATATAAAACTAATAATAAGATAGTCCAGGAAAAGAAAACAACTTCCATTTATAAGACAAAAAGAGTTATTTTCTCCCTTTTAAAAAAATATTTTTCTGAGGTTAGACTGAAGGGCATATAGACTTTAGTTTTTGGACAGATATATGCTCTAATTTCATTTTTAAATAGTACAAATCTAAAATAGTCGAATCTCAATACGAATATTAAACCTCAAAAAAATATCACATTCATGCAATTAAAAAAATGCGATATCATATACAAGATGTAAGAAATCTAAACGTAGGGAAAACGATGCTTCATTTTTGTCAACTTTGACTAATTAGGATAAGTAGATATTAAGTTTTTTTAATTACTTGCAAGAAATGTCTTTTAAAGAAATCTAGTATGTTTTGACTCTTTCTTCTTTTTAATTAAGTAAATATTTTTGTATTAATGCTTATTAATTAAGTGGTTTACGATTAAGTGAGAGCAAAGACAAATAGTTGAGTTGGATTTAAATTATTATGTAATATAAGGCAATCGTACGAATATGGATTAGTTAGATTAGTATATATCAAATATTGTATGGAAAAAAATGACACCAAGACAATCTTAATTAGTCATATCAGTAAATATTTATTCCACCAACACAATAATCGACTTTTAGCAAAGTGATTTGGTGCATAAGTGGTCACAAGTGCAAAATTATACAATATATATACTGATAAAAAATGATAGTTAATTCATAAAATCAATTGAGGTGCATACAAATTTATTTGAACATTGTGATTATTTAAAAAAATAAATATATGATGTCTTAATTGTCCTTGTCCTCCCTAAACGACTTTCTTGTTATCTATGTACTATATTATAGTAATTTCGTGCAAGAAACATCCACCTATATTGGCACTTATAATTAAGAAAGTTTAATGTAGCACGAAACACACATTGACTGATATTTTTGAAAGGTGAAAATTTATAAGGATTTAATATTTATACAAATTTGATAAATACATAACATATATTTTAACTTATATTCTTATTAGTAAACGACAGTTAATTACTATACATTTTAACCTTAATAGTTGACTTGATCAATGATAATAGGATTTTGATTTTAACCAAATCATACTGTTTTAAAAAGAGTTTTATAAAGAGTCTTGCTTAGTGCCTCCCCCAATTTTAAATTTTAATTTGAAATCTAATTTTAAACTTTTGCCTCTTGCTTGTTTCCTCATTGTTAATTTTTATTTTCCTTTTTATTATTCTGTATATTAAATTTATTGATCTGACTAATTAAGATTATATTTACTAGACTAATTAAAATTATATTTACTAGGTTCTCTAAGGAGTAAAACGTTTTCCCTCGAATATTTCTTATATTCTAAAACTCAAATTTAAGACTTTGATTTAATAATCACAATTATTCCACCGCATTTTGGAGTTACTTATCAAGGAATAAGGTTTAAGGATTTGTATCAAAGCTATCAAATAATTTATTCGTATATGTTGAGAAAATTACTAAATACTTAAAATCATTATAAAGTTCATAAAATTTAAAATCAAAATCCATCTCTAAAAACTGATAAATTATACACGAAAGTGAGTGTTGTCATATCATTGTATTTAAATGATTAGGTATCAGGGAGTTTATCTCAAACAATAGTAATTTTAATTTTTAATAAGAAACACTAGAACATGTTTTTCTATCAACAGAAAATAGCACTTCAGATTAAAATATGTTATCTTGATATTGTTCTATCTTTATACGAACAAATTGATTTTTATATGTATCACTTGATCAGAGTGTCTATTGAGATAGTATTTCTATCTTATATATATATATATATATATATATTATTATTTTTATTTATTTTTTACAAATTCCACTTATAAAACATACACGGAAAATACATGAAATTCTTATTTCATTCACCAAAATGTTAAAATTAAGATGTCATTAATAAAATTGCATCGAGTACTGCTAACTAGGCCTTTGAGGCCTAACTTGGCCAAGTTAGGGGAAAGAGTCGGTTGACTAATTTTCGTAAAACACTTGAAATCTTGAATATCTATTTTGTGACATAGTAATTATGAAAAAAAGAGTATGCATAACGACTTATTATACGATACTCATTGCCTCTATTGGCTAACATCACTTTTTTGGAGTTTCTTAGTGACGAAACAAAAATTCAAGATTATCTCAGACTTTTGTGTATAATAGTTCATGATTTTTTTGGAATATGACTGACCGACTCCTCTTAACCCCAATTTTTTTAGGTCCATTCGAAAAATCCTAGTGTAATATCTCATTGTTTCTCAAGAATTGACGTCCCATTCTTTTGAATTTCCAAGTCACAAAATAAAAAAAGTCAAGATTATTTCAAATCTTCGTGTGTATTAATTCATGAATTATTTGAAATATGACTGAACGACTCCATTTGAACCCAAATTTTATGGATTCATTCGTCACAACCTACTGAACGATACCAATTTCCCTTTACAGGATCGACGTCACTTTTTTTTGGAGTTTCAGGGTCAATTATCAAGAAATCAAGATTATTTATGTTTTTTCGCATGTATTATTAGTCTATAAATTTTACAAAATATAACTAACCATCTCTACTTTACCCTAATTTTTGTAAGTCCATTCATGAAAACCTAGTGAACATATTCATTGCCTCTATAGGACCAATGCCACTTTACTAGAGTTTGTAGGTCAGGCAGGAGGTCAGGATTATCTAAGTTTTTCATGTGTAATTTTTTAGAATATGACTTACTGATTCTATTTGACCTCAAAATTTCGTTGACAAAACATTCTGAACAGTTGCAACAAAAGAATACGGTAATCGAAATACGAGAAGTGGCTGACAAAAAGTACAAGAAGAATGACACTACCTATCATGAGAGTTCAACGCTCAAAACCAAATTCAGACTGAAGATCAAGATTTGCATTTCCAATTAATAAATCAAGTCTGTTGAATGGAGAAACAACTACATTCCCAGATTTTCTCATGTTCATTTACATGAAGAAAAAAAAATATACTGATCATCAAAAGGAAAAACGAAAAAAGAAAAGGAACGAATACACGTGGTGATCGATGACACTATACACATGATTTCCTTCCTCCGACTTCCATTGCTTTTTCACCAAACTTTGAATAGCCAAAAACTGGGAAATTCTTCATTTTCGACTATTATAACTTGATAAATGCAAGTGACACTACACAAAACTGTTGGAAAAACATACTTACACAACCTGTGGCTGGGCTGAGCATCATGATCTGTATCCCCATCAAAGAATTGAATTCTATTAGTACTTCAGTTCCACATTGATCCTTTTAACTTTCTAGCATTCTCTATTACCGTGTCATCTGGGCCTTTTGCTATATTGCCAAAATGAAGCAGTCCAGATCAATGGTTCTACAAAAAACAAAAATTAACGCGCAAAGTTAGTATGTGTGCTTCAAGATTAGTAGTTTTTCTGGAATTTTAGGATGTTGTGCAAAGAAAATAGGCAAATGGGATGACAAACTTACTCATTAATGAGGGATTTGAACAAGAATAAAGGAAATGCTGTATAAACACACAGAAATCGCAACACCAGCAATAAAGTTGTGGAGCAGCTTCTGATTGTCTCTTGTGGGTACGAAAACGGATTTGAGTGTATTGGTTAGTTCAAAAAACCTACATGATAGCTGCAATAAGCAAGCAATGTTGAGATAGAACCCAGGAGGAGAAAAAATTATGACTCAAAATTGAAAAGAGTATATATGCTTACCAGGACATAAATTGCTGTAGTCAGCATGAAATTAAGCATAGGATAGCCCGGGATAAATGAAAGGAGCCATTTAGGCTGTCCATTCGGCATATTTGATCTACACATAAAAGGCAGAAAGTAATAAGTCCTCGTAGCATGTAAGTTAAAAAAAGAAAAAGTTCTCGTAGCATGTTGTTATCGTCCATGAATAATACACTAACAATTGAGAGAATGGAGAAAAGTAGGTTGCCGTTGGATGGACGGATGGATGCTAAACAACAAATTAGTTCGAAATTTTAGACCAGTATCAAATTACTGACAGATGAAGAGATCAAGGATTTTTTCACACCTTTCACTCACAGATGCCAAAATTGAACGGAACAGTAGATACAAGTTTCAATCAAATCTAAAAACTTTCACGGTTCGGAGATGTTATCATGTTAATTTAAATCATTTGGACATGATGCCGTAACCATAAGAGTTGTCGCCATTTGCCAGGAGGTTATGGGTTAAAAGCTGGTGAAACAACCTCTTGCAAAAATGCAAGGTAAGGTTGCATAAAATAAACCAAATGTGGTCCGGCCTTGCCTTGAACCCTGCGGATAGCAGGAGCTCACTGCTATGATGGCATATCAACAGGTTAACATTGAACCGGGGGAATAATTGTCAATCTTAAGAAGAAAATTGAAATGAACATACCTCAGCCAGATGTGGAACTGGGAGATGTAGGTTTCTAAGGTAATTTTCCCAAGCCACCTACAGTAACAGACCACAGTTAAACAAGGAGAAATCAAAGTAGATTCAACTTATTTAAAAGAACAAATAAAGATCTTTAATTCTGTAGAGCTTAACCGTTAGTATCAAAACTAAGTGAAGGACGATTTAAAAGCCACAAAAGCAAAAAAGGGAAGACATGATGGGGTAAAGACAAAAGACAGGAAAGGGAAGCATGATGTCCGGTGATTATAATTTATAAGGTGCTGCCTAGTGGTTTACAAACTTACGCAAAGAGTGTCAGAGAGAAATTCCGCAGCTCCTGAGTCAAATTACGCAAGCATATGTATACACTGTGAGGCAAAGAAAGCAAATGAGAAAAGCAATACAAGAAATCAGGAAACAAACTTCGGTTGAGTACATTATAGGCAAGCAGGGAGCTTTTCGACTGTTAGTTCTTCACTAAATCAAACAAACAGCAGTAATTTACATTAGTATAAGTTTCGTGGAAAATCAACAGAAAGAGAATTAGAAATGTTAAATACATACGTAATAGGAATCCATGATGTGTAGGGGTGGAGTTTGTTGTAAGCTGTCTTGTCCAGCTTGTATATGTATTCAAACCACAAGTACCCGATCTGAGGAATACAATGCCCCAAATGACAAACTTCATAAACTAAGAAGATAATTTGCAACACCTGATTTAACTGATCTGATGAACTTAAATGCAACTCACAATTAAAGTTACTGCACAGATGGATGACTTAATTGTCCGTCTCCGCTTTGATTCAGACTCCTCCAGTTTCTCCATCCACTTTTCAACCTAAAAGGACAAGATACTGCAAACTTCAGTCCCATGGAAGAGTGAAAGAAAAGTGGGACAAAGAACGAAAACGCAAAGTTCTTTTGAATTACATTTGGGTGAAAATAGGCATATATCATGCCAATAATCCATATATAGCGGTCAAGCCCAGATCTAAAATGCCATTCATGCAGTCGAGGGAGATCCGGCTTGGCTGGATCAGTATAGCCTACAATTGTGAAAAGAAGAAAACAAGCATCAGATGACAGTGCTTAAGCAGCATCTATAAATTAAAAAACAAAATCCAGGATACCTTTTTGAATAAGTACTTTACAAAAAACAAAATCCAGGATATCTTTTTGAAAAAGTACTTTACAATTCATGCTACCTCAATAGGATACCAAGATACTCTATTACAAAAACAATACCTGAACCTAAAATAAGCACCTTTGAGCATGACACTTGTCAACATTTAGTTCCACCTAGTGATGGATCCCATCAAGACAACAATCTTATGCCACAAGAATCTCAAACCATATCTACTTCCATTTTTTTGTTATATCTACTTCCAAATTATTTATCACAAAGACGTAGTTTAAAAAATTCTGATGCCAAAAACTCAAAGCCAGTATAATATTTCCTTAAGAGTAGAGAGGAATGCTCATATAAACATAGTTGAACTGACTTTGAGACTAAAGCCAACAGTTTTCCAGCACGCAGAGTATTTAAGAATTTATAGTGATTGTGGACAGAAACAAAATGTATGAGAATACAGAGTAACCAACCTAACATAAAGGCGAAAGGACCCCAAAGAAATTCGAACACCCCAGGAATCTCCCAAACCAAGATAACCACAACAAAGCACAAAAGAAACTTCAAAGCCATCACTGATTTTATCTCGTTGTATTTGTGACCAATGCCAAGGGCCCCATAAACCATCAGGGTAAAAAGTGTGTGCATCGGGCAGATGTAATACAGCATGTAGTCATTGTTGAGAACAATACAGCAAAATATTACAAAAAAATTCAGCCTCCACATCATCTGCATAAACGACAAAATGTTCCCTATTAACAGTTCACAGAGAAAATGGATATGAGAGATTCAACTCTAAACTGAAGTCTTCCTATATAAAACAGTGATTAAGTACAACCAAAACCTAATGTTACCTGAGCAAACCGAGCTAGACTAAAATCCTTTCTTATGTAATAATAGGAGAAGTTCCCAAAGCCAGTCATCCATACATACGCAGCAATGAAAATCCTAATTGCATTGTATATCTCTGTTGCAGCAAAATAATGATAAATCAAAAAGAGAACCTGTTACAGAAAAAGGATAGAGTGAGTCAATATAGAAAGAGCACAAATACATCTCTACAGGGAGTAACAGTGTTTAAATGAGATTTTGAGATATTTCCTCTGTTCAGGAGGTGCAGTTTTGAGATACATCAACAGATGAATATTGCACATCGCAAAAGAAGTTGCATCATTCACACGACATATTAACACAAATTACTTGGAGGTAGTAAAATAAACATGCAGCTATATTAGTGCACAAGATAACTGGAGAAAAAAACACCATTAAAGAAAGTATTGCCAAAAGAATCCATGTAAACCAGATTTATGTTATTCTAAAATGAAGCATGAATAAGTGAAGGGAAATATGACACAAAAACTTGCCTGCATCCATCCCTTCCACTCCTCTGTCTGATGGCGGTTAAGATAAAGTATTGATTTGCCAGAAAATGCTGATTTGTCATTATGTTTCTTGAGAGAAGTCATTGCCGAAACTATGATCAGAAGAATATACAGAAAGATGAAGAGATCACGATTGTAGCTCTGTTCAAAGAAAACATCACGCAAAAACCTGTTACAGAGTGCTGGTCGTCTCATGGATGATAAAAAAAAAATCTTAAGGTCTCAGCAATGTGTTTCACATACAAACAAAAGTTGCAGCAACACAGAGATATTCGAAGATCAAGTCCAATAGACCTAGTCCACTATCACAGTTCATATTTGCCCTTCCATACCCACATAATTACGGGGAAGGGGGTAACAGAAGGTATAGACATTGAAAATAAATTATCCATAATGTAAATGATTACTTGCTTGTAAAGAATTTAAACATGAAAAAATTTAGTAAGACAATTACAGTTCGCCACAAGAACAATCATCAACTTTGAGAATCGGATAATCCAATCCTATGAAAAGGAATAAGGTTTAGACACAAGCATGCTTATCATATGCTAGTGTATTGTACCAATACTTTACAGCAAAGTTTGTTATACATGACCTAAACTTAGAAGACAACACGATAAAATTATGTTATAGAAGATGCAATTCCAACAATTCAATCAAGACAACAAGGTTCAGGAGTTCATGATGCACACAGAAGAATCTGAACTAACAAGTCATTTTGTCTGAAGTGGCTTAGCATATACTTCATATGAATATGTAAAGCCCTGGTTATTCGATTGCACCTCAAAGTGCTTGTATGCACTTATTCCATAAGGTGATCCAATAGTTGTTATGATGCAAACAGACTTACAATTAGAAACAGATATCACACAGCACGACCTTAGCAAATCAAATCTTTATTCATTGTTACAGGAAGAGAAGATCACACACCTTAGTAGAATCTGCAAAGAGATTTGTACGGTCACAGAGATAATAATAAAACAGGATTCCCCCAAATTCAGATCTGTATGAGATCATAAGAAGGATTTTAAAATTAGATGAGAAACTATATGCGCCATATTCAAAATATCCAAGTGACTCACATTGCTCTTAGAGTTGCTCGATTTTCTAGCAAAAATGCATCCTCCATTGTTAAAAACCTACAAATATGTGGAAAATGCTAAGGAAAGATTCATGAACTTAGAAAGTAGAATGTTCAGCAAATTGAATGTAGCACACTGACCTAATTATGTTTGTTTTTACCGATGAACTTGACAACTTCACAGATGCAGATTTTGACAGACCTCCTTCCAGTAAGACAGCTCGATCTTCTTCCTTGGTTGTTGAGATCTCAAGTTCATCCAGATTATTATCTGAATGACTGCTGGCATGAAAAATTCAACCATATAAATAAAACACTTCAAAGCAGATTAATCAGTATCCCTGGATAAATTATCGCCTACACAAACCAATCTTTACAGTGCTTAAAATCAAGATCCCCAAAGAAACTTTTTGTCCTTAATTAAAAATTCAATTTTGCACAGGCATAAGATAGATGCTTCAATTTCAAGAAGTTCACTCTTTTTAACATAATAACAAGAACAGTAGTAGCGATAATTACACAGACAGTCAGTTTTACTATTTTTTTGGTATTTTACTTGTATACAAACTGGAGTTGAGGGTCTATTAGAAACAGCCTTGCTACCTCCACAAAGTAGGGGCAAGGTTTGCGCACACACCACCCTCCCCAGACTCCACTTGTGGGATTACACTGGGTGTGTTGTTGTTGTACTTGTGTATGGACGAGTTTGACCCAAGCATTAATGAAATATCTAATTAAAATGATATAACATAGCATTTCATATTCCACACACACTATTTTCAACATTGTTGACTCTATATTATCCACCAACATTTTGTAGCAAATGTATAACATAACATTTGTTTGCGTTATCTAGACGAGAATTGCTCACACATTAAATCCAATTCTGGTTTTTCTAAATAAAGCCATTAGATAGGATTTGGCAAGCGACTTAAAGGGAGCGCACAAATGCTACAACTGTCTTTTCCATAGTAGGCTCAGGCACAGAAATAGACCAATTACTTTAAAAAAATATTTTTAAAAGTTTGATCTTCAATCATTGTGTTTCCTCCTATTAAGCATATCAAAAGAATAGCAGCCTATTTTTGATTCATAATATGATAAGATCTTTCAACAATTTTATGGAACTTAGCATGTCTCAGAAAATCTAGCTGCAACATGAGGATATATGAGTTTTCAGTTTTTTCCTTTTTCTTTTGGATGGCGAATGGATGGATTAACTTACACTTTAAAGGGGAACAACCACTTCTTGTACTCCAGCCACTCAGCATATATCCATGCGATGAGGACAGGTATATATCCAAGCAAAAATGACACCTGCGACATGGCAAGGGTAGGATTCAGTAGATATCTACGCAAGATTTCCTCAAGAGCAAAACAAATAAAGCAAAACAAGATGTTCCACATTGCAGCAGCAGTACAGGTGCATTGAAACCTTAAAATGCAGGTACATGCTAGTCCAAACAAACTGTGAAAGAAAAATCCAGAATGACCAAATTCCACAATATGCAGATAGCACCTTCTTTCTGACACCCAAACCTTAATCCAACACAAGGCAAATTAACCCAAAAGGAAATGTAAGGAAAAGAGCACTCTGAAATTTGCAAATGAGATATGATCTTATTGGATGTCACAAATGAGAGATCTGAGATTCAGTATCGCTATATAATTGTAACTGTGTCAGCCATAAAGTAAAACAGTATACATTGTCATAAATCAGACATCAAGCACCTACTTCAACTTTTATTCTATGCGATGTCAAGAATTCATTTAAGGAGTGCTAAACGCTTTTCCTAGCAGAAGAAAGTTGTTAAAAGGCTTATATCTAGCCAACAATTGTATAATCCAGCACAACATGATCAATTCACACATACCTCAAACATATCTATTCACTACCTATGTGAGTTACTCACCCAAATTTCCCTTAAAATCATACAGATAGATAAACCTGAAAGTTTTCAGGTACCAAAGTGAATAAAAACCTACATTATTCAAGTAAGTTCTTCACAACAAACTATCAAATTCGTCCAGTGATAAACACGAGCAAGAACGTAACAAAATCTAATATGTTTAAATTTCACACAGCTCAGATCAGCTCATCTCATCTCACTGATCTGAAATATCAAAATTCTGCATTTTCCTTTTGATAATTGTGGTGTTCAGGCCAACTTTCACGCCCCTCAACTAATCCCATACCTACAACCTCCCATCAACAACATGTACCAGGTAACTCTATCCACTAAGGCTAGAACAAAAATAGAAAGAAATCACCTACTATTTTAGTTTGAACCTTAGACCTCATAATCTCAAAGATCTAATATCAAAATTCCTTTTTTTTTTTATAACTGCGATGTCCAGACTAGCTTTCACCTACGTTTGAACCTTAGTCCTCGTAATCTCACTGATCTAATATCAAAATTCTGCATTTTCTTCTGGACAACTGTAGTGTCCGTGTCAACTTTCACACACCTCAACTAATTTCATACCTCTCACCTCCAATCAACAACACCTACCACGTAACTCCATCCATCTAGACTCGAACAAATAAAAAGAAATCACCTCGTAATTTTTTATCTCCTCTAGGTTTAAACCTCACACCTCATAGTTCTAAACACACTTCATTGATCACTACACCACACGCCACACCCAGTCATGCTAATTCTCCACATTTTAACTCATAACATGTTCCAATTACACTTCAAACACTCGAAAAAACTCACTTTTTCATCAATACCTCAACAAAAATCATTATATCAACAGCAAACTAAAACAAAAAGCTCACCTGTCCTGGCGTTACAGGTCCAGAAACCGCCGGCATTTTCAAAAATCGTCAACTACGAAACAGAAACAATACCTCACCAAATCCAATCAAATCCGAATCAAAATTCAATTGTTCAACAATATATGTATATAATTCATATACAAAATCGAACGTATCATCAATATGTATATATTTACGAGAAGGATGAATTTATATATAAGAAGAAGATTTGAAATGAGCAGTTATAGAAATGGTGAAGAAGAAGAGATCTGAAGCAATGAAGGTTGGAAAAACGACGTCGTTTTGATCGATTGCTTCATCAATTGATAATTATTAGTGAGGTTTTTCGGAAGAGACGTCTCTATATTGGGTAGTTAGTAAAGTTTGGTACCTATTTTGTCCCTGGATATCCGATATTCATATCGAGATTCAATTTAATTTAAATTTACATATCGTAATATCTATTTTTGGAAGGGGTTCTCTTAACATATTTTTATAATATAAATAAAGATTTACATGATGTTTAATAAATTGCATTGATCAATAATCAAGAAGAAATGTTGAGTATTATAGCATGTTAAAAGTTTTTTTTTTTATTAGTGTTGTTATTGGCACTAACTAATTTGAATTTGTATTATGTAAAATCTATTAAAAAAGATATTATTTATGGAGATTTTTTTTTCTTTACTGGCTTAAGTAGGAGGTCTTATTCATTTCAACAAATTTCTTGGTGGTGCAAAGTTTATATATTATTAGTATATATAACTTAAAGTTTAAAATGTATATTAATATAATTATATTACTTATAAAGTAATTACATATGAATTATAATTATTGTATGATCAGCATTAATTAGTATAAAGTGATAACTAACTTGTTATATAATTCAATAAGAACATATTTGTATTTGAAATTTATAAAAATTCAATGAACATATGTTGTATGTCTTCACATACATTGTTATTAATCAAATATGATTAACTAATACATATTTTAATTTATTATTTAAAAGTTATAAATTAGTATGATTCGATTTTAACATGGAATGTGAATAAATTTCTAATGAGACAAATGAATTTGAATTATGGCCAAGTGCATTGTGATTATATCTTTCTTATAGGAAAACAAATTTGGGAAAAGAAAACCATTTTGATGGTGTTAATATATTAATTAGTGAGGATCTCATTTTTAGTTTATTATGCAAAGAACTTCACCTAATTAAATAGAATACTAGAAATGTTGTTGACTAAATTCTATGAAATACACATTATTTTGTGGTGATATGATTTGTATAATTAGTTCATTTCTTTTTTTATTTCCTTCATTAAGAAGGTAGTTAATTAAATATTGTGTTACTGATATTTTTAATCCTGCATTTAATGATAATTTTTTATTTTAGTCCTTGTGAATAGTCACAAATTTTTTGAAGTGTTAATCATCCAATACCATTTAATTTCTCATATGTTATGTTAAAGTTGTGTTATTACTTCATATTTGAAGATAATTTTATACTTTTAAAAAGTCTAAATATAAGTCATATTCTTATATACTCTAAGGACCGAAAACACTATTATTGCTTAAATATTTATTTCAGTTACCATAATTAGTTCATAATATAATTCATTTGCTTTATGAGTAAAAATGAAGCAAAAAAACTTTTTTAGGTGTGCATATAAAAAAAGTGAAAAAAAGATCAAGAGTTTGTTGGCACATCCAACAACTTAATTAACAATGACTAATTAAGATTAGTAAATTATTGGTGATGAGCAAAAATGATAATCTTGATCGCAACCATAATTATGTCATATATTTTTTTTTCTTATGATTAGGTAGAACGTGGGTTTAATTTATGGGTTATTAATCTTTCGAATTATTTATTGGCTTAGAATACTATTAGCTACATATATCATAGGGATTTAACATTTTCAATCTCTCAAATATCTAACAAATTTTGATTTTTTTTTTGTGATTTTTTATTATTATTTTTTTGGGTGTTCGACAATAAAGTTTCGAATTCAAATTTTAAGATAAAATATTCTTAATAAAAGTGATTTATTCTTTAATAAATTTTACGTAACGTGAATTCAGATTAATCGAATAAGTGATAGCAAATACCCGAGCATAAAGAAAAAAAACATTTACTCCACATGTAATGTTGAGTATTAGTCAACATTTTTCACTTTTTTATTTAAAATTACAAATGATGCTTTAATATTTAAACAATTCAATTTTTTTAAGGAAAAAAAAATAGATACACAGTGTCTGTCCATCATCTCATTTTTCAAACTTGACTCAGAATAACATTTTAAATTACATTGATAGATAACATTTTACCAATATTACTAAAATCTATATAAATAGATTTATTAAACTATATACATATTTTTATATACATGTACACCACACCCTCTGTCATGTTCAATAAAAAAAAATACTTATTTTTTTCCTGATCAACATTTGATATTCATATTGAGATTCGACTAAATCTTAATTCGCAAGATTCATTTTTGAAGGAGGTGCTTCCAACATGATTCTTTTCAATTCTCAGAGACTCAAATACGAGACTTGATTAATGCCGAAGGAATCCCAACTATTCCATCACAATTCATACCGATCAATAATAACTTTCTATATAATATTAGAAAGAGTAATTCTTCCACAATTACCAATGTCCAATCTCTCAAATTGTTTGTTAATCAACAATGTATCTCTTTTCTGTGATCTTTCCCAATTCCTTCAATTTGTATATCATATAATCTGATTTACTGTCAAAACGCATAAATATAAAAATTAATGCATAGACAAATTTAGGTTATAAAAAGCCTATAAACAACTTTGAAAATAATGACTAATGAAAAAAAAAACATTTTTATTTATAACTTGAAATTATAAGTGTGTAATCAATTTCGGATTAAAGTTATTTTGATTGTCGTATCATTTTCTTGGCCAAATACTTTTCTATGTCATCTCTGATCTCTTTTAAGAATAATATTCTCTACTCCGCGTGTTTATGAAGAACTTCGAATATATTAGAAAATTAAGGATATATTTCAAGCTTTATCACCACAAACATATAAAACAAATTTTTGAGACTAGGAGTTTATAAATGTGGATATGAAGCTGAAAACTATGTCAATTTCAAAGAATTATTCAGAAAAACAAAATAAAAAGGAGGAAAGGTTAAATTTTATTGAGCGAGTTGAATTATAACCCATTATTTAACGTATCCGATGGAATTTATTTTGTTTGTTGCATCATTTGGATTAGGACATGTTTATTAACTTGATCTTTTTTAATTTGTCTAGATTTAATTCGATCCGCCTATGTTTTTGCCACCACTAAATTTGACTTAAGAAATATTAGTAAATAGAGCAAAATTCTTGCAAAGATGTGAAAATGAATATGACTAGCTTCTTCCTTTTTTCCTCACACTAGTGTTCGATATTTGTTTTAGGGCTCAACTAATTTGAGTTCACGCAGAAAAATCTTATTTATGGGATAAACCACTCCCTACCTTAATCAATGGTTTCAGGTTTCAAGTTCTAACCATAGAGTTGCCTTTAATCCTAGTATATCCTCTATAATGGGATCTTCCAATACAGGTATCGAACACCAGATACAAAACCACAAAAGAGAAAAACAAAAATAAAACTTTTACCTTACAAAACCATCATGAAACTGATCAACTGTCATATCTTGTTCCATCACCCATTTGTCCACTTTCCTTTGCCTTTCATCAACTCTAACTTCAACAAACAATATAAAAACTCTAACAACAACAATTATAGAAACAACTAACCAAATTGATCCAAAAATTCTTCCAACAATTGATTCAAACACCTTTGCACCATAACCAACACTAGTAACTCCCATAAATGAAGAATAAAATGAATCAAACCATCCAATTTTCTCAACAAAATGCATTAAAAAAACTCCAATTCCAATACATACCACAAAAATACACAATGCTAGTAGCACTTTACTACTTTTTTGTGTATCGAATAGCCTTTTATGAGTATTTTTTCGTGAATCAAGAATGTAAATAACAAAATTTGTTACTAAAATATGGTAAAATCCTAAACTAACAAGCACAAATAAGATGGAAAATAATTTTGTAAGTGTACTATTTGGTGTTATGTCACTATAACCAATTGTACACATTGTGAGTATGCAAAAATATAGAGCATCAACAATTGGATGAGTCTTTTTGGACATAAATTGATCCATAAAGAAAAAACATATGGATACACCAATTGTTAAATAAAGAACTAAAAGTAATATAACTTGTTTAAGAATTGTTGTATTTTTCAAAAAATGGTGTGGATTTGGAATTGGTGTTAAATGATTTTCAAGATTATTAAATGGGGTTATAGATGATGATGGTGTAGATTTGAACCTATGAAGTTTTCTCTTTGGTTCAATTAAAATTGGATTTGTGTTGGTTTAATGATGAAGAGGAAGAAGGGAGAAGAGGCTCTTTTTCCATCTTGTTGTCTTGTTTAGGTTTGGTTTAATAACAAAAATCAAGTGATCTTGGCTTAGTATATAAAAATATTGACTTATGGCTTAGTATATAAAAATATTGACTTATAACTTGTTTGATCAAGCTATCGAAATCAGTTAATTTTGATAAGTATTTTTTATAATTAAAAATATTTTTCAAAAAATAAATAAATGGGAGAGTAATTAAGGGGATGACTCACCTCCAAAAAATAGAATGTCTAGTATTGTTTAATGCATTGCTAGATGCAAGCCATGTGTACAATACAAAGATCAAGGATCTTGATTTACTTGTATTAGTTGTTTTTTTCTACTTATCTTATCATCAAGAAGATAATGTTTGAATAAAGTTAAATAAAATAAATATGATAGTGGTTGATGATAATTAGTGGATCGATGATGGTGATAATTGATAATGGAGATGGGCAGAATAATTTACAACCATTGTGTATCTTATAATATATCTTTAATGAATAACACATTAAATGCCCGTGGCAATGATAATTGGTGATGACAATGTCACTAATAGTAATTGTAAGTGATAGCTAGTGATGATTAAAGTTGATGGTAAAGATTAGCGATGGGGTCGAGTAGTGTAGCCATAGTAATAGATGTAAAGTGATAGTTGATGGCAGTGACTGATCATGAAGTTAGTTGTGTAGTGAGGATTGATTGTAGAAGTGGTTGACGATGGTACTTAGCGATGAAGATAATTGGTGATGTCTATCTAAAGTTGCGAACAAACAACAATAGTATATCCAATGTAGCTCCATAAGTGAGGTATCAGAATTGGAGTATAATCACTACTCCCAAATAAAAATGAAATCGATCTATGGTCGATTTTCGTAACAAATCAAATAAAGAGGAATTTCATTTTGTACCTCGTATAAAAAAAGTAAATATATGTCTGTTAACAAAAAGGGCAAATATGTGTATGCATCACTTTTCAACGAGTGATATAACTGTTCTAAATCACAAAGTTAAAAGGGATTTATTTACCCTTTTTCCCAAATATGAATCTTAGTTCAGAAGAATGAAATATGGACTACAGAAGTAATATAGATTGGGAAGCATATGTTCAACTAAACCAAAGTTTTATCACAAGTATATATATGTGCTGGTTAAAACTATCAACAACCAAAATGTTCCAACTTACAAGTTTTCCAGGCAACTAAAGAAACAATTATCTCTCTCTTTTCTGGATCCATCGCGCCTAACGACAGCAGAAAGCACGTAAAGCAGTACCAAGAAACAACGGAGGGGTGTCGAGCTGCTTATCATAAAACAAGGATAACAGAAATATAGATTGTATAACTCAACCTTCACATGACTCTCCTCTGCATCACGAAAAATGTTTTGCTTGGAATCATAATGCATCTCAAATCTGCAGTAGCAGAGAAATGTATGAATTGACAGATATAATATAAAGAAGGTAAATTCCAATATAATATCAATTGAGTGTTGCTAAGATGAATGAGAAAAAAGACGAGTTCAGTTCAGTATCCTTGAAAAAGAAACGCTAAAAGGCTAGGATTCAAACAACCTCATTTATCTCCTAAATGTAGTAAATTTACGTTTCTGGAGTAGACCAAATCATCCTACATCTATGGCTCTATGTTCTGCATTTGTTTCGAAAGTATAACAGACATAACGTCCCCAGCAGTCCGATACTCAGAAGTACTAACAAACAGAATGTCGATAACATGCTTTTGAAATGGAAAAAACTATGCATCCGGCGTACTCCAACTAAGATAAAATATAAGAAGTTGCAAATTAGCCATCGATGATGCAAAAGTTAGTCAAACAGCTGATCAATATCATTCGTTTTAGCCTAAACACCCTCTAAATCGATTTGAAACGGGTGAGATCAGTTTCAATGAATAACTTACAGACAAAAGCCAAGAAAAACAATATTTTTTAGCCCCACAGAGGAAAAAAAGAAGAACGGAATTATCAGAACCAAAGAGCTAAAAGATGAGGCTGCAAATTAAGTCTAATGTGTTCTTTTCATCAACTGCCAAATCCTCAACACAACAAGAAGATCATAAATTGAATGTGGATTCAGTGACAAAGATGAAGTTGAAAACTTATCATAAGCAACATTGCCCTCAAAGAACAGGAGGAAAAGCGTTCAAGAAATGTCAGTAATTATCTGTATTCGAATTCAGTCCACATATTCCTCTCTTATCAGTTCCCTTCCCAAGTAAGAATAAAACCGTACTCCCCAAGCATTCTACGTACGAGCTTATTTTGCATAGACTTTATAATTTCATATTTCGTCATCATGGCACGATGTTCCATTCTGATTAGTTTACTTAAACTGCTAATCAGGATCCGTCTGAAAGTAGACGTCAAATGATTGGCTTATGATAACTTATATCTTATTAAAAATCAAACCCCACGACTCCACCTTATGTACAGGGGCGTAGGTAGAAGACCATATATGAGTTCTGTGCATAGTCACGAACAATGTTCACTTAAAAAGGTCGCCTATTTGACATGATTGTAATATAGAATGCCATCAATCAGGTGCATTTCAAGCAGACATAACCATGAGTTCCAAGAAAGTGCAGTACTAACAGATCATTGAGTTTAGAGAAGTATGCAGAGTTTTCAGGAGAACGTGGATAGAAAGCAGCAGTCAAACTACAAGGTACCGTTCAATTAATGCCAAAAGCAAATAACACAATTTTCAGATTACGAAGAAGTTAATATTACATCATCAAAGATCAAATTCACAAGGAAAAAAAAGAAAACGAAAAAGTCACTAGTAGCTAGATCATTTAACTGATATGAGCTCTACATTCTTGTTCATATATACCTTCGCTATGTAAAAACCGTTGTGCCAAAAGACCAAAAAAAATTGAAAGAATGGATTTCCAACCTGAAGTTATTTATTCGATCCTGCAAACACTTCAAACAAGCCACAGCAACTCTTCCAGGAAGTTGTTTGCACTGGTCGTGGATCCAAAGCTACTAGTGGCTGCATATTTACAAAAAAGGAAAAGTTTACATGATGGTTATGATCGATTCGAAAGAAAGGAAGGAATAGTCTGTATTTCCCCTTGGGGATTTCCGGGAAAATATCATCCCATATGAAGGAAGTCCAAAAGTAACTCGCATTTTTGGTGCTATCTCATGGGAATTGAGAGAATAAATTTTACTAAAATAGTTTCGTAGCTTCTGAGGTATTATAAAATGAAATTTTGATCTAGTAGAAAGAGCGTAGAGAATTATCATGACACTGTATTAATAAAAAGCTAGAGAAGAAGTGGTAAACCTGATGCTCATGGGGAGAACCTTCCATGTTGTTTGCACGAGAACCAGCATCAACTGCAGGCGCATTGTACGGAATCTCTAGTTTGTCGTCATCTTTTACAGCCTTGGAGGGCTTTGCATTTGAAGTTGCTACAGCTTCATAGTTCCTTTTCTCTAATCCTGTATCCACAACATCTGACGTTCTGGTTTTCTCATCGATAACACCCAATTCTCTCTTCTCATTTTCCTTCTCCGATGATCCAAAGGCCTCATTATCAATATCTGAAGCGCTTGTGGCCACCTGAACTATGTCCTCTGACATAGCAGGTTTGCTGCTGCTACTTGACCTCCTTTGTAAGCCTCCTTCATGAGGGAATCTCACGGGTTCAACACGCTCAATATCAATGTTATTTCTCATAGATTCACCCTCAAGCTTCAATTCTCTTTCGACCTGAACGATACCTGATCCCTCTACCATTGCTACTTTATTCACTTCATTACTTCCTTTTTCCAATGCATTTGATTTGTTATTATCAATCGACGACTCACTATGTGGAATTTCCAATTGCTTCTCCCTAGTTCCCTCTTTATCATTGAACTGGTGATCTTGAGAAGCTGAGTAACTAACATCCCCGCCATCAGTCTCTTTTTTACCACCATGTTTCAAATCCTCCTTACCTGTCATAGATTTGTTCAAACCCAATGATTCAACACAGAAGTATTTTCGCAAATTAGAAATCACCCGTCAAGTGATGCAATCCAAAATAACAGAACGATTCGATCATAGTACTGTTCGAGAGGAAGTAACACTATCTACACGGACATGTCTGCTGAAAAGCGGACAACAATGAAAGTAGCCTGAACGTAGTTATTAACTAATTATTACATCAAAAGCACAAAGCACACATCATACACAAATAAACATAAAACAACCCATGTATTATAAAGACTGATAACTTACAACAACTATTGAGAGACATGAAGGTAAAAAAGACACGACGTAAGCAAGAATGCAGAACAAGGGAAAATAAGCGAAATCCACTACTCACAATTTAACAGTCGTGGAGCCAGGTATCTTAACACGAGGATTCATAGAAATACAAAAAGAAAATTGCTTTTTAACTTAACATGCATAGTGTAATTTTCAGACGAAGGGATTCAACCAGAGGCAAATCATGCAATACTAAAGAAAGGAGAAAAAATGCATAAGCGGGAATTGACTCTTGTACCATTAGGTAAATAACTTAGCTTTCAACCAAGTGCATCACTAAGTCTTTTTGTAGTGTGGATGCCAGAAGATAATACTAGATAAGTTCTAGAAAATATATACTTACACCTAGTTTTACGAAAAGACCACGGGGTCACGTGCACCATAAACTACCTAGTAAATTCACCCCTGGATTCAACTGAACCCCTTCCTTACCTTTAGCTATGTCATTTCTCACAAACATGTCCTTTTTTCGGTTTAACCATTAGGTACTCTTTGGGACTGAGGCGTTATTATTGTAACCATTAGTTCACACCTCAACTAATCCGAATTGGAACCGCTTAGGACCCACTAAAGGAGGTCTCATACCTTTTCTTACAACTTGCAGGACTACCATATTTCATTCCACTTTTTTTTATCACCAAAAGAACATTTTTTTTCCAGATAACTATAGTGTCCGGGCCTGTTTGCGTTCATTTCCAAAAGAACACAGATGATACATTTTCTAAGATAAGTCTATTCTTTTCACGGAAAATATTTTCCTTCATGTCAAACGCACCATACTCAATATTACCTCTACACTACTACTCCGTCCGTCGGTCCAAATTTAAAAACATGTGTTCATCATCACTAAAATGCACTAAACTCACCCTATACATGTTCATAAGGCTAAAATGAAAAGTTTAAAGTTACATTATTTCTAAATAACAAAAAAGTACCACACATAAAAAAGGCAGCCCAAATGCACTAACCTCACCCAATACGTGGGATCTGGGGGAAATCGAACCACAAGAATCTATTATACAAAGTCTTAAACCTACATTTTTTATGCCATATACAAGTGTTCATTAACACTAAAATAAAAATTTTGAAGTTAAATTGTTTCTGAATAACAAAAAAGTATTGACACATAAAAAAGACAACCCCGCCCATTACACTAAGCTTGCGATATGCACAGAGTTAAAAAAAGATTACACCACAAGAGTCTACTATATCCAAAAAAAATAAAAAATTATGTCATATACACATTTATCATTAGGACTAAAATTGAAAAAAAGTTAAAAGTATATCACATAAATCGAGACAAACAGAATAAATAAATGAAAAGAGTTAATGAAAAGTATCATACCATGAGAGTGAGAATTAAAAGCAATAGCAAAGCTTGATACTTGTGGAACATTATTATTATTATTGTCATTATTATTATTTGCTCCCAATTTCTTTTTTTTCTTGGAAGATTTTCTCTTTTTGGAACCTGATGGCATAATTTTATATGTATACAAAATAGATCTTTCTCAATTGAAAAAAAAAAAATAAACTGTCTGTTTCTCTCTTTTAATCTTTGTTTTGTGAAGCTATTGGCTATGGAGGATTTTGGGTAAATTGGAGAAAAGTAGTAACAGATTTTGTAGGGAAACGAAGTGTTATTATTTTTTGTTTTTATTTATATTTCAAACCTATTTTGGCCATTAAATATTATTTATTTTTTCTCAGAATAATTATTTTACTTTTTACTTTATTTATTAATGGAAAAAGGTTCAAATATGTTGTTGAATTTTGAGTAGATGTTCATCTATACCATCCGTTAAAAGTTTGGCTTATTTATATCATTTTCGTTTGGAAAAGATTTATCCATGTCATTATTGTTAACTAAAAAAAGTTTCCATATTGCAAAATCATTTTTCACACGTGGTCAATTATGATTCGGCTACGTCATTAATTAAATTATTTTTTAAAAAGAAAAGGAAAAATGCACAAGTACCCCCAACCTATGCC
>JAJOOF010005179.1:0-19048 GCA_029582545.1 Solanum lignicaule
AAAATTGCCCTTAATCTTGTGGTTTTAAACATGCCACGTGGAAAGCAAAAAGTAAAATGTTACCAAAAAAGGAAAGAGGTCATTCTTTTTTAAACTGACTAAAAAGGAAAGGAGGTCATTCTTTGTGAAACGGAGGGAGTAGCTAATATCAGTTACCCATCCAGATGATTTGGTAGATCTATGCTATTAAATGACCAGCCAAGTCCCAAATCTTCCTCGCAATCTTATTCAGTTACATTTTATCCACAAATCAAATACAGCTCACTCCTATTAAATGCCCAGGCAATTCTCATATCTTCCCTCTATTCATATTCAAATTCATCACACTCAAAATATACAGCCATTCAATCATTCATTCATCATATTCAAATTCTACCACTATTCGATCATCAATTTCTTTTTTATCTTCAAATCAAACAGAGTGCACATTCAAGGAAGGGGAAACGTTTATTTACTTTTTTAATAATTCAGAAAACTTAACACACATCAGATTCACACATTGCAATCCATTCAATTTCTTAGAGATCATCTCGGTGAGTGTTTTGATTTACAGTGGTTTGTATATTGATTCCTACTCTACTTGAATAATATTCTTTAGAACACATATTGCCTTTCAGATGAGCTTCTATTTCGACAAGTACTCTCACATATTCAATAGCACCGGGTATACTGTATCAAAAATTACATTTGGATATAGCCAAAATATCTACTTCTAACATATTATATTCTACCAAACCAAATATAACAGGTTCAATGGAATTGCTATCTGCTATCATTAAAGAATACAGTGGCTCGATGAATATTTCGATGGAAATTAAGCTCCTACAACAGCTACTACCAGAATTAGCTTCCCAAGAACGGATGCTAAAACAAAAAGAAAATGCAAATGCATCAACAGGCGAGTGTAGTCGAATGAATAAAGAAGTGGGCTCTCTTAAAAACACCAGATGCAAGTATTTCAGATTGAAGCGAAAGGTTGCTTTAATTGAAAAACAATACAAGAACCATCCCAAAAAATTAATAATTTAGCTCATACGTTTTGTGAATAGATTCACAAAGTTGGCAAAGTTGACAAACTTTACAAGCAGACATGTTCTCATTCATCAAAATGGTATGTTAACATGCATCCCAATTTATTGTTCATATGAGAAACTGAATAAATAAATCATTAACTACCTATAAAATGATTATGTTTATATTTAAATGTTCAAATTTGACAGCCCATTACAACAACTTAGAATTTTGGCCCCCCAAAGTTCACATGCCAATATTGTGGCTCTGTTATGGTATGAAGAACGGACAACAAAAACAGTACAAACAACAAAACCAATATTCTCATTTTGTTGTATGGGAGGAGGTCGTGTACAACTTCTTTTATTGAGCGAACCACCACCTTATCTCAAGTATCTTTTGGGAACAAAATCTGGACAACTAGGTCTGAATTTTCGAAAAAATATCAAGGCTTATAACTCAATATTTGCATTTACATCCATCGGTGGCCTAGTTGATGGATCTATCAATCGCTCAAAGGGGACATACGTTTTCAGGATGAGTGGTCAGAATTATCATTGGATAGGATCTTTATTGCCTGAAATTGGTAAAAGACCCCAGTTTGCTCAGCTATATATATATATATGATACTGAAAATGAGATAAACAACAAAATGAATTGTCTGTTGCAAGGAGACATTGATCCCAAAATTGTCCATGGTTTATCTGAAATGTTGGACGAGCATAATATATTGGTAAAAACATTTTGAATGGCTAGGGATAGATATAAAGAGTATCATGAATGTGAATTTCGCCACGTCTCCTATCTAACAGTACAACAGATGGTCGGGAATATAATATACCCACAACTTCTAAAGTAGCTGGATTAATAGTGGGTGATCTTACGGAAGAAAATTTCCAGCGAGATATTATTGTAGAGCATAGGAAAAATGGACTTCAAATAATTACTGATCTACACCCAAGTTTTATGTCTATGACATACCCACTAATACACCCATATGGTGAAGATGGATATAGACTTGGAATGAATTTGGCATATGTGATCAACAAGACTTACAAGCGACAAAAATTATCAATGAGAAACTTCTATTGCTTTAGAATACAACAAAGGCTTAACGATGATAACAGGGTGGACATCGTATGCAGAGTGTTCCAAATCAAGTTATTCCAACTAATGCAAGATCTGAAAAAGCAACAACCTTTTGGAAAAATAATCGCATGTAAGTTCAAACTTAAACATACTAACATAATGCATCAGTTATTAATTAAAGCGTTTACATTTTGGTAAGAACAAACAAATGTTTACTTTTTCGGCATCCTAACAAACACATTATACCATTAACTCTGTAGGTTTTTATACAATTGAGTTTTAGAAAAGAGGACTACCTCATGCACATATACTACTCTTCCTGCATCCCACATTAAAAAGTCCATCTATAGATCATATCAACACAATGATAACAGTTGAAATCCCTGATATGGAAGTCGATCCTGATGGTTATAATGATGTGAAGAACTACATGATGCATGGACCTTGTGGAGACCTCAATCCAGGATGCCCATGTATGAAACAAGAAAAGTGCAGCAAGCATTTCCCAAAGAAGTTCAACAATCAAACAACTTTTGATTATAGATTTCAAGTCTTGCAAACTCAGTCTGTGTGCTTGCTAACCTGGATGAGCCAGTTGGCCGCATTTTAAAGAGGACTGAGGTAAGAATCTTGGTTCCCGGCCCCTACCACCTGACTTTAAACATTATCTCTTTGACTTGCAAAATGACGAGGTGAATAAACTAGATATCAATATTTGTACAAGAAGATTACTTTTATTGAGATTAGGAACAAAGATCAGTTTGCAAGAGGAATATTTTGAAATAGCTTCATATGAAATAACTTTCTGAAGCCTTGGACAATGTAATGGATCAGACAATATAGTGGATAGCCTAATACATGTGTCAGAGAATGGGTGTTTTTACATTGATTTTGATTGATACATGTAGCCTTTCATGTATAATCTCACTTGTACTAATTTGTGTTTCCTTCATTTCTTAAAATATTTCATCTGCAGCTAGACATGAAATTTATTCAATGTGACATCAATAACTTAAAATGGAGAGGTATCTTTTTCACCACACTTTTCAACCCCGAAAAAAAAACCCTCTCTCTCGACTCATTAATATTCCACTATGTGTAGGTCAGATTGTTGAAACAGTGATTATGAATCCATCTTTTGGAACACAAAGGAAAGGTGCTGACATGTTTCTTCCACCAAATAATGCTCATGTAGGTGGCTGGATTTACAGGTGGAAGAAATATGCCAACCATGATGCAGAGCAAACATGTTATAAATTGGACAATCCACGTGGTTATTCACATATAGCAACGATGGTATCGACTCGAGTTAACTTCCTGCCGTTGGAGTTTTAATATTTTATCTATAAAAAAAATTTTAAATCTCAAGATTTATGTAACGTCATATCATGTCCTAATATGTGTGGATTACTTTCTATACCCATACTAAGCAATTTTAGTCCACCTTTCCCTTTATTTATATAACAAATCAACAACACAAGCAACTGCGCACCTCATATTTTCCCCTCTTACAGATACTCTCAAGCTCTCTCACAATACTTAAACCAAATAGAAAATTCAAACTTTATGCCTATTCTTTCTAAATGTGACTGGCACTTATCTTTACATACAAATTTGACACTTTCAAAAATAATCACATTGATTAAAAGAATTAAATCAACATCACAACCAATGAAAAAAGTTGGACAATACACTTATTATTTAATTTAGAATATTTATCCTGATCTACATGATCAATGTGAAAACTTATATATATCAATTCCTCTATACCTTTTAATTTCCTATATCTCCATAATAAATTCATAACATATCTATCATAATAAAAACAAAACCAATCCTCCAATTATTTGCAAAATCTTCACACTAAACTTCACACAAATATTTTAAAAATCGTAAGAATTAATTCATCATTTAAAACAATTCAATGGTAGCACAACCAATTAATGACAAAAGTGGTATAAATACCACAAAAAAAATAATAAACATCCACACACCATTTATCTTCATAGTCACCAACTGCTCATACTAATTAATTGAGGTTGGTTTTCAATGTTCAATATTATTATATGAAACTTACCTTTTATTGCAATACTCTATCCTTACTTTGACTTTGACAAATACTTATACAGAACTACTACAATGGATAACACAAATAAGGATCGCCCCCAAATAATCAGTTCAGATAATTGTCAAGGTAAAATATTCATGATAATATTCATAACTATATTAAATTCTTCTTCTAAACATTTATTTTATAATACAGATACAACTGAAGAATCAAGCAAATCGGTTAAATTGATGTATGAAAATATTATGCAACAACGAATTGCATATTTGAGAAAGGAATAAGAGCAGTTGAAAAATATATATATATAGAGTAGCTTCACAAGATCAAATCAACAAAGAATGATATGACATTTTATATGTATTGGCTTCTATGTAATAGGGAGATGCAATAATTTATGATTAGAAAATATATTCTCTAACCATCCGTCTAATAACTAATTAATGGCCATTGATGATGTATTTCTTTATATATTTAAGCATTGAAAATAAAGTATTTTTTAATAGAGCATATATTTTGACTTATTCATTAAGAATGTATTATTCTTATTAAATAGATACTAATAAAGTTGATAAGTTTCATCAAGTATCATCATTTCAAATGAAAAGATAATGATTTGCTCAAATAATATTATCATATAATTAATCCAAAAGAAAAAAAATCCTAACATATATCTATTAATCCTCGCGCGAAGCGCGAACATGTTCCCTAGTTACTAATACAATTCTCAATATCTCATCACTTCTCTAACACTCCTAGTTACTAATACAATTCTCAATATCTCATCACTTCTCTAACACTCGACCTTTCAGCGTGATGTTCTCTCTCCCACTTTAAGTCACAATTTTATATATTTTTCATTATTGTTAACCTAACGTTAAAGACGAAGAATATTAGAGACGCTATCCAACATCACTATTATAGTATTATTAAACAATTTTCAGATTAAGAAAACATCATTAATGTCAGTTTTAAATTTTGAATTTTGAATTGAAATTTAATAGTTTCGGTCAAATGTGTGGATTGAGCTGTATGTTTTTCAATCCAATCTCAATTCTTTTATCAAATTATGTATAAAAGAAATTGAGACGTGTATATAAATTTGTTTATAGATATTATATGGAGTATATTAATATTGTAAGTTTGTTTAGTACTGACTTGTGTATTTAATGTGTATGGATTTTCTTGTTTCGTTATATCTTTTTTGGAATGAATATATAGTATGAAACTGATATATAGCATGGCATATAAATTGATTCACTAATATAGTTTTTATAGACTAGATTATTTACAAATATATATATATATATATATATAATGGATATATGGTTATACACAATGGCTTATATAATCTCTTTTATATGAGGTAATATACAAACATATATTAGTGTATGGAATGGAATATATATATATATATATAAAATATGACATACAAATTGATTTACTAAAAGAAAATTAACCAAAATTTTATACAAACATATTTCAGTGTATGAGTTATGTATAAAATATGATAAATATAATTAATTGAGTAAATTCAATGAAGTTTTTTAAAAAAAAGAAAAAGAAATAGGGTATGTAAAATGTGATATCCGAATGGATCTTTAAATGAGAGAATACGAGAGGACAAAAATATAAGAGAAATTTATCAAATGAATATTGAGTTTTGTGGTTGAAAGTTTTTTTTTTTTTTACCATGCCTTTTATTTTTTGTTCAAATAAGAGAATAGAGAAAACAAAAAATATAGGGAAAATTTAAATGAATATCAAGGAAAACTGTTATCTCCTTATTTTAAGAAAATAATTTTACCATATTTTTTTAACCCCTTGAAAATAAAAGGGAAAATTATACATAATGGCAAACTATTAATTCAAATTAAATGGTATAACCACACTTTAATTTAATTGTGCCCTGTAGCAAACTGTTTGCCAGTCGCCTCTCTCCCTCAAACTCTCGCTCGCCACTCTCCCTCTCTCGCTCACTCTCTCTGTCGCTCGCCTCTCTCGCTTTATACAAATAGAAATGTATAAATTGTGTTTGTTTGTATAAAGCGAGAGAAAATTGTATATACACATGCAAATACATATATCTTCGTCCTATACACTTATAATTATACAATACAAATATTTCCCTGTTCAGTTCTCTTTTGCCTTTCTCTCTTTCTCGCTTTATACAAACACAGATTATACAAAATACAATGTATAATTTATGTTTGTATAAAGCGAGAGAGAGAACGATATTTGATATACAAACATTTTATTCAATTGTATACAAATTCAAATTTTATACAGATATACAAACACATAAAATTAAATTGAGAGACTCTCAACGATTTATACAAACGAGAGGCTGACAACAATTTATACAAATGGCCTGCCAGCGAAATTATACAAGTCTAAAGAGGAGCTAGCGAATTATACAATTGCTTCTTTTGTATATATGTATAGCGAAATAGCCTAGTCATAGCATGTTTGCTATGGAGCGCAATAATGCAAACTTTGTTATAGCATACAAATATGAATTTTGTATTTGCTATATGTGAAAGTTGCTCAAAATAAAACTATCATTAAAATAAATAAGTATTTATCAAAAAATATTCATCCAGTAGTTTTGTTTTTTTTTCAGATTATATATCCACGGCCACAGCCCATAAAAATGTGTCCGAAATTAAAATGTAAATAGGGGAATATATGGAACCCATTTACCCAAATGAGAAATCCCTAAACTCACTCACTATAATTTGTTGATTTATGGGGTTTTCATGTTTGTGTTGTTGAGGTTCTAAGTGTGATTTGGCTTTTGTGGCACAAGAAAGGTGCAGCAACTTAAGATTAAGTAAGGAATGAGTTAAATTGTTTTGTTACTGTGGAAGCAGAAATACAAGGTATGAGCAAAATTGTGATGATTTCGTTGCTGTGATTAATAATACATGTGAATTCACAGCAAAATGAGACCGAAAGGATGAAGAATACTGAGAGTGTATCTCTGAAATCATCCACATACCATCCTTTCTTCCTCACCTCCAACCCACAGTTAACGTGCTTGCTTCTGTCATTGAACCCAAAGATGCCAATACTCTAGTCAATCAGATTGCACCACTGGAAAACTTGCAGCATGTGAAGGGGAAACCTCAATTATCTCTGCTTTTATGTATGACTGTTGGAAATGATGACGATTGCATGCCATACGAGATTTTACAACTTGTCAAATCATATATACCAGTTGAGTACTTTCATCACAAGAGTCTGCAACATCAAAAGAAGAATGGGATGAACAGTGCAAGCTCTGGCCTCATCCGCCAACCTACAACATCAGTGGCATAACTGGATTTAGTGAAGAAGAGGAGTCGCAATCAGTTTTCGTACCATTACTTTGGCAACATCTTCTGTTGGTCAATGCTGCGCGTTATTGTAGATCCTTCAACTAAGCAGGTCATTGCAAGTGCTTCTGATCAGGTAATATCCTCAGCCAGTCTTGCAAATGAGGTCGGTAGCTGCTCTAACTATCTAGAAAACCCCTCTAATTTGGAAAACCAGCAAACATCACTTTAATTTGAACATATAACTAATAATGTTGCTTGTCTACATCCTTGGCAATGGGCACTGCGAGCTGGCAGCCATTGAATATTCTGCTACCAGGGATCTACAACTTTTTCCTGATTACAAAGCTCAATCTCCTTTGAAAAAACAGAAGATCGAGGAGTCTGGCTTCCAAAGCAATGGCCATAGTTATCAATCGCTGTTCTGGATATGACATTTATCTGGCCTGGGAGCCAATGGCGCTTGTCCATCAATGGAAGCAAACACTAATCAGCTTTTGGGGAGGTTAGGTCTTATGTCACTTTACCTAAGTCAGATAAATGTTATATATCCATGACATGTACACTTGATCGGTCTCCCTTCTTATGTATATGCAAGTAAGAGTGCTACTCTGTTGGTCCAATGATCTGTTCCCTTGTGGTAAAAAAACAAAAAGGTTCTTTGACTATAATTTTCTCAAGTTTTTTTTAAAAAAAATATTTGATTCATTAGCTATATTTACTTATAGTACTTTTTGTGTAGTTTTCAATGTAAATTTTATTTTGAAACTTTTGAAGAATCTATACATGAATTCAAGTCTGTAGAGATGCACCACGAAGCTCTCCAGGAGGCACTCCCTGGTGACGAATGTTGTTGTTAAGGATCTTAAGTGTGGTTTTGTTGCCTCAAACTCCAAGGGGGCAGCCAGCTTCACCGCCCAGGATTGGAAATGGATTATTCACCAGTGCTCGACTGCCACATTGCTTTAAAGTTTGCTGAGATCTTGACCAACATTGACAGGTGTTCAGGTAAGGAACTGGTGAAGGAGGCAAAGTTGTTGAAGAATGGTGATGCTGGTAAGGTTAATATGATTCCCACCAAGCCTATGGTTGTTGAGACCTTTGCTGAGTACCCAACACTGGGTTGTGAGAGACATGAGTCGAACTGTTGCTGTCGTTGTTGTCAAGAATGTTGACAAGAAGGATCCAACTGGTGCCTAGAAAAAGGGGAAGTGAACAGTGCAGTGTAACGCTGGTGTTTCCAATGCTATCTATCGTCATCAAGTGTGCTATCTAGACTCTGTTTTATTTACTTCTGCTATAGTTTGGTCTTTTATTTGCCTTTTAGGTTCTTGTTCTCTGCCTTGTATGTCATGTAACCATTCTCAGAACTGGTCTTTGATTTGGACTCTCTTTTCTTTCTGTTGAGGTGCCTTGGTTTGCCATGGTGGCTCAGGATTTTTGCTATTGGTGTTGCTTGAGTTACTTTATTTGAGATTTTTATATTTTTCTAATAATAAAGAAACATAATCAAAATCATAGTTATGTGATTATCATATTCCAAATACATTTCATATTTTACAAATGTATGTATAATGTATTTGTTGTGTTATACTCAATCAGATTACTGACTTTGTATATTTTTCTATTAATTTGTGTATTTAATTATATATTTTGTATCATGATGATATTTAGATGATGCTAAACTAAGCACAGACGACAAGATTTATTTCATGAATATTTTATAAGTATATGTATAGTCCAATAATGTATTTATTATGTATACTCAATCAGATTACGTACTGACTTTGTATATTTTTCTATTAATTATTTTGTATTGTGATGATACTTTTAGCAATTGAAGTTGTATATAAATTGTATAAGGTTCATTCTCATTCTCATAATTTAAGAAACACTATGTATAAGATTTGCATTGTTTATGTATATGATTTGATATTTTGGCCAAAAACTCAATTTTGGTTCTTCATTCTGCCATTGCTTAAATTTTGGGCCTTGGGGTGCTTGATCTGCCTCCCCGGATTAATAGAATGAGGGAAATACAGAAAACTTGAAGTAAGATTTAAGAACTTTTGAGTTATGAATTAAAAAAAAAATCTTCGAATCAATATCACTTTTTAAATGCATTCCAAACCTAGTGGAATTATCAAAGAACTAATTTGTGATTGTCTTAACCAAATGTTGATTGTAGGCAACCCAAATTCCTTAAATCAACTAGTAACCAAACCAATAGCTCAAATCTCCCACGGACCTCTCGAGGCCTGTGCAAATCATTCGACTTAGTCATAGATCACTATCAAGATTTAATAGAACCATCAAAACTCAAATCCAAGCTCGTTACTCCAAAATGTTGATTTTTGTCAAACTTTCATGATTTTCAAAAAATTAAAAATTTTCTTCTTCGTATACCTGATCACCTCAAAAATTGTGTTGCTCATCTCTACAAGTCATAAATAGCATAATAAAGCTACGGAAAAAAATCTTTCATGCAAAAGGAATTCCAAAACACAAAGGGACCATGGGAATCGTTACATGTATTCCATTTTTGAATCATATATTATAGGTAATGGAGAATATATAGAACGGAGAAGGACTTAAAATATTCTTCTTTTTTTAAAAAAAAAAATTTAATTTGGACTCAGGGTCCCTTTATTAAACAACCCAAAAGGGCCAATAATTTCATAAACAAAATGGTTCCTGGTCAGCCCAAAAGTGGCCAGACCAGGCATTTTTAATAAAAGTCCCCTTTATCTGGGTTTCCAAAAATGTTCTTTCAACTTCCGTTTTCACTTGTCCCTTCTTCCTTGCTCCTTCCGCCTCCTTGCAGGCATGAATAAACATTCATCCTCAAGCATTTGTGACATGTTGTTTGCATAAGCTTTCAAAGGTTTGTCCTCCCTCTTTCTTGAATTGTTTTCCTTTCCTGCCAGCTGACTGTGACTGTTGTAGGTGTACTGTCCGGTTGGAATGTCGGAGATCTCGTTGAACTCGATATTGAGTATAGGTCTTCCCTGATCTACTCGCCTCCCTTGCTTCCTCTTTTCTATTCTTTTCATCTAACTGTGATTCTTGTTGTAGGTGAAGCCGAATACGAGAAAATGAATTTCATCCATCAGATTCCTTGCTAAGTGCTTCAACAATATCAGATTTGGTCCCTTTACTCTCACTTTTCCTGGTCCCTGTAACCCATTTTGCTTGCTGACATAGCTTAGTCATAAGAGTAATTCCTTGACAACACTTTTGCTCCAGTTAATTCTAGAATATAACTTGTTTATATAGCTGTGGAACTTTAAATCGTCACTGTAACTAAGCATGCTACCCATTGTTGTCTATGTTTATTCTTCTTGATTTGATACGAACTAAAGGGATCTGATGTTTGTCCATATTAAGAATTTTTCTTCCCAGGCTTGGTAATTGATTAAAGCTTAAGAATACCTGCTTTCCTTCTTTGTTAATTGTTGTATTTGCTACAAAGTCTGCTAGCTGATTTGCCTCTCTGAAAATATGTTGCACATTTACATTGATTTGTGTCACCATTTCATGTATGTCTTCCATTTTTTCCGCAAACTCCCATGATATTTTCCAATTCTTAACAATCATGTTCTTTAAAATCAATGAATCTGTATCCATATGAACATTACTCATCCTCTGACTGATGCAATACTTTAAAGCTTCTCACACTGCTCTAACCTCTGCCTCCATGTTGGTTGCCTCCCCTATGCTTTGTGCCTCTGCATATATGAGATCTCCTCCACTATTTCGTATACAAAAACCATAAGCACTCTGACCTGGGTTTCCTTTACTAGCTCCATCCGTGTTGCAAGTAACCCAGCCCTCTCTTGGCATCTTCCACCTCACCAGTAGATAATGTATGTTGGGCTGATATCTTTGAAGTATATCCACCATTTCTGACCAATGGTGTGACATCCTTTTGATCCATGGGAATTTGATCCTTATTAATTGATGTATTGCCAATTGACATTGATAATACATAGAACTATAAGTGATCATCTTCCCATGTTTTATAGCATTTCTTCTCTTCCATAATTCCCACATTATGATTGCAGGGACTGCCTTTAGTATCTGATCTAATTTGTGTGACATCTTGTGCTCCCACCATCTATAAATGGTTTGCTTTAGATTTTCAGTTACGCTGAGACCTACACAAGAAGCAAACTGCTTCCATAGCTTTTGGGCTATGGGAGCTGTTAGTAAAAGATGAGACATCGTCTCCAATTGACCCTCCTCACAACAGTAACATTTTGAGACCACTTGTATCCTCATCCTCTTTAAATTATCATCTGTGGCTATTCTCCCCCTCCATACCCTCCATAAGAAAAAACCAATCTTGAATGGCAAACCTTTTACCCACATATAATTGCTCCATTCATTCACTGACAGTTTTCTTCTCATGTTATTATAGGCTGATTTGACAGTGAAATCCCCTTTAGTGCTATGCATCCACCATGCCTTGTCGGTGCTGCCTTCCTTGAGAATGGGCCTGATGTTCATTGTTATATGTTGTACCATTTCCTCCGAAATCACTGATCTTAGCTTATCTTCATTCCACTCATCATTTATGATAAAATCTTTTACCTCCAATTCCTCATCTTGTGCGAGCTCTCCTTCAGTAAAGTATAATGCTCCTTGCCTGGTCTAATTATCAAACCAGAAACTAGAATTTCCTGCCTTGATTTGCCACCATATATCATGTTCTACCTCCTCCCTGATCTTAATCATCTTCTTCCAAACCTGTGAGACTCCTGAACTGTTTACAATTAGCGGATGCATTTTCTTGCAGTACTTATTCCACATGTATTCAGCCCATAAAGAGTTTATGGATACTCTAAAGTTCCACCAGAGCTTAGCAAACAAGGCCTTATTTATATCCTGAATCTGCCTAAATCCAATTCCACCTTCCTCTTTTGGAAGACACATATCCCCCCATGCTACCCAATGTTTACCTTTAACTCCCCCAATATTTCCCCAAAAGAATTTAGCAAAAATTTGATGGATTTGCTCCATGACTTTCTTTGTTGGATTCATAGCTGATAACAAGTATATTGGCATTGACTGAAGTACATGATTGACAAGCACATGCTTACCTCCAAATGATAGGAATTTATTATGCCATGAGAAAATTCTCTTAGCAACTTTTCTAATCAAGTCTTCAAAATACCCAGAGTTGCTCCTCCCATAAAATACTGGACAACCCAAATATAGAAAAGGAAAATTTCCTTGTCTTATCCCCGTTAACCTCCTCAGTCTAATTGCCACAATCAGAGGTGTTTTCTCATGAAGATAGAAGCAACTCTTAGATTTATTAATCATTTGACCTGAAGTACTTTCATACTCTTTTAGCACCTGCATCATTTTGATCACTGATCTTCTTTCCCCAGAGCAAAAAAGGATAGTATCATCTGCGTAGGATAGATGATTAATCTTAAGACTCCACTTTGGCAAACCATATCCCTTAAAATCTACATCCCCATGTAAGCTGTTGAGTCCTTTTGCTAGGACCTCTGCTGCAATAATGAAAAGGGTAGGGGATAGAGGATCTCCCTGCTTCAGTCCTCTCGACGATCTGAAAAAACCATGTGCCCTACCATTAATCAGAATTGAATACCAGTTGTTGGACATAATCATCCATATCATATCAATAATTATTTCAGAGAAACCAAATCTTCTCATCACTTTGGTTAAGAATATCCATGAAACTCTGTCATATGCCTTGGCCATATCCAGTTTCACAACCACGTTAACATTTTTGTTCCTCATATTCATATCTCTAATTATTTCTTGTGCCAACAACACATTCTCAGTGATACTTCTACCCTTCACAAAACCTGACTGGGTTGGAGAAATTATCTTGGGTAAGACCAGCAGAATTCTTTCATGAATCACTCTTGAAATGATCTTATTCAAAAAGTTACTAAGACTTATAGGTCTTAGATCTGAGAAGCTTCGTACTGATTCTTTCTTGGGTAGTAATACTAAGTTGGTATGAGTAACAAATTTTGTCAGCTCCTGACCGCAGAAAAAAGCTCTTACCAACTTAGTAACATCATCCCCTATGATCTCCCAACAACATTGAAAGAAATGCCATGTAAACCCATCTGGCCCACAAGCACTGCTCCCATTTAAAGCAAAGACCACTTTTTTCACTTCATCCTGATCTGGCAGCCTACGCATTGCCTCATTTTCGTCGTCTGATATGCTCTTTGGAATGTGGTCAATCATGGCATAGTCCGTTTCCAACATTTCCGCACGAAATTGTTCTTCAAAAAATCCCACAGCCGCTAGACCAATCTGTTCATTTGCCTGCAACGTAATTCCTTGGTCAGTCACTATTTCATCAATATGCAACTTCTTCCTTTTCCCTTTAACATACGAATGGAAAAATTTCGTATTTCTGTCCCCATCTGAAAACCATTTCATCCCTGCCTTTTGCCTCCAGAAATCTTCTTCAACTTGCAAATATTTCTTCAAATCTGCTTCTACTTTGCTCAATTCTGCCCGGTTGCTGGCAGATGGTTGTATTTCCAATTGTATTTCCTTCACCCTTATCACATCTTCTATGGTGGCAATTTGTTGAAAAACGTTTCCATAGGCAGATTTGCTCCACACTGACAGTGCTTTCTTAACTCTCTTCATTTTAGCATGGAACTCTATAAAAGGGTTCCCAACAAAGTCCACACTCCAATTATCTGCCACAACTTGCTTAAAATGTTTGTGCTTGCTCCAAAAATTCAAGAATCTAAAAGGCTTTATGAACATCTCCTCTCTTGAGCTACTAGTCATATGCAAAGGTGCATGGTCAGACCCCTGTCTGATAAGATGATGCACCTCAGATGTTGGGAAAAGATCCATAAATTCCTGATTCACAAGAATCCTGTCCAACCTTTTAAAAATACAATCCTCCTCAATTCGCCCATTCCACCATGTGTATTTACTCCCTGATGTGCGCACCTCTGTTAACGCATATGCATTGATACAGGATGCAAACTCCAAAGCTTCATTTTGAGTGAATGCAAGGCCTCCTAGTTTTTCTTCCTCATTAAGAATAACATTGAAATCTCCTCCAACTACCCATGGACATTGCTGACTTCTTGCTAACTCCTCCAATTCCTCCCATAATTCTAATCTGTCCAATGCATTACACCTCGCATACACAGCTGTGATTATAAAAAAATTATTTTCTATTTTGAACTTAATGGTTATTTGTTGGACTGTATCGAGAAGAATGTTGCCTTCCCAAATTGTCCTCCAAAAAAACCAAATCTTTCCAGAACTGTTCACCCCCGCATGCTCAAAGCCTAATTTCCTTTTGTAATCATCCAACTTAGATGGATTTTGAAATGGTTCCATTAGAGTTATGAATGAATATCTGTGTCTTTTGTTTAAGTCCATTAATCTCTCAAATGATTTTTGAGTATTAACCGACCTAATATTCCAGAAGAGTATTTTTTCAATCATTGATCACTATTAGACGCTCTCTCCCTACTGCTTCTTGTTTGTACCTGTAAAGGAATTGTTTTTTTGCCTTTTCTTACTCCATTTTTCAAGCTGTTGGTATGCCTTGGTGATAAATCGCCCGCTTTGCTAATTTGTTGAATATTGTATTCCAGTTCTTCATCCTCCTCAAGGTCCTTTCTTTGCTGCAAAACATCATCATCCTCATCTATTAAGTCTGGACCTTTCCTTATTACAGATTCCACCTCATCCCTATGATTTTCGTTCTCCGAGTTCAGACCTTGTTCAAGCACGTCACGTGATACACAATCAGTACCGTCTTTTTCTTTTTCGTAGTTGTTCTCCTCATTGTTATACTTTGTTGACACAACTTCGTCATTACCCCTTTCAATCACATACTCACCCATTTTCCTTCCTGGAGAACTGTCCACAATGTCACCTGATTTTGCTATATTTTTCTTTCCGGCATGACTGTTCTCTTCTGCCTGCTCAGTATCTATTATGCCATCCTGAAACTTGGATCTCTTGTCCTTGTTAGCACTCATTTGAACACCAGGAGTGTCTACATTTGTATCCACAACATTCAAATCACTTTTCTCCACCTCCTTCCTTTGCTCTTGTTTATCTTCTGCCAACAAGTTAAATTTATTTCCAGTAATTATTCCAACCCTGTTCCATACCTTCTCTGGTTGTTTATGTCGGTTTCCTCCCCATTTTTTGTGTCTTTGCTCTACAAAACCTTCTTCTTTATTGAGTTGTTGTATGTTTCCCACTTTTGTTGCGTCTTCCATCGCTGTTCTCCTAGCAATAGGATTCTTCTCTGTTCTGTCGTTTTCCTTCCTTTCAACTTGTCCTGTTTTCTCTTTTGGATATAATTCAGGATGCACAACAAAACATTGTTCCTCATTGTGTCCCTGAATCATACATGTCTGACAATACTTTGGCACATAATCATAGTTAATTTTGATCCATTTCTCCATTAATTCCTCATTGTTTCTCCTCATACCAATTTTAATCCGTTTTGGGAATTCTTTGAGTAGATCTATCTCCACCTTAACTCTTGCACAACTTGGCCTCGTCTTATTCTTTGTTGCCAAGTCTACTTGTAGTGGCTTTCCTACTGCTGCTGCAAGTGAAAACACTGCTTCTTCCCCAAAAAAATTTGGCGGAAGCAATGGAAAAGAGATCCATGCAATTGCTGTTGTTGTCTCCTCTTCGGGATTGAACAATGGATCCCATTTCAGCGTTCTCATTAGAAAGGACCAGCTATTCTGTGTGATGTAAAAAGCTGGCTTAGATAATAGGTGCACATAATCCTCCAATAATGTTGCCCTTATCAAAACGTGTCTATTACTAAGCAACCCAATATTGCATTCTCCCTTTAGTTCACATTGTTTAGGGATCAATTTTCTGAGATCTTGTATGTCAGGCCACCCATATGAAAACTTTCCAATCACCGCATATTCCAAATTTTTGTTTACGATCATCTGATTTACTTCTTCTAATTCCCATATGACTTGTGGTTCTCCATGCAGGTAAGTTATAGGTTTGAGTGGTAATGGCTTAATGTTGGTTTTTTTTCTCAGGGATTCAGCATATGTTAGTGTGGACGGAGTTATCAGCCGACCTACCTCCAAAGGAGGTTGGCCGCTGGCCGAGGCGGCCATCGGAGCGTCAAAAAATAGGGTTTCACGGTGTAGGGTTACGTTTCCTAGAGAGCCTTTGATATTTCATAGGATGTGTTTGTCGGTGAAGAGAATAGTTTTTGAAAAAAATCCCTACATAGAATCGAATCCAGCTTTTTTGTTGTCTTCCACTTAAAATATTCTTCAACTATTTGAATTGGTACAAAAAAAATTGTCATCCACCTGTCGACCCCCAAATACTCTTGACGTCAACATTTTAACTCAAAATTGCAAGGTTATTAAATTCCTAAGATTTTATGGATGGTGAATCATTGTGAAATTTAAGAATCATCCTTCCTGTTTGGTACATTGTGCATGGTCCACAACATAGCACACACTTTCTCTTGGTCCTATTTTATCTTCAAACCCAAATAAATGAAATTCACAATAATCTTATGGATCAATACTTATGGAGTATATAACTTATTATGGTAGTGTACATCCGATTTTTCGATTTTAAATTTTTGCTAAAATGTTATTCAATCCTAATCAAGATAAATTTGATTTAATTCAGTTCTTCTCTTTGTTATTTGGCTTTTTGGATTTGGTTTTTCCATTATTCAATTGTATCATATAAAAAATACAAGTCTATTATAATTGAATAGTTATTTTGAATGACAGAGAGAAATACCTATATATAAAGAATGAGAAATGGTTAAATCAAATCTCTTAATATAATTTTTTTTTAAATATTGATTCATATTATTGAAATAATGGATATCATTGACAAGATATCAATATATATTTGATTAAACATTCAACCTTTAAAAGTATAATGAAACATGACAACAAAAATAAACTTACACGCATAATATCATAAAATAAAATTAGATATTATTTAATGCCAATCGATTGTTTATCGACTATGTACCAAGAATGAAGTGTAGTATTTATAAACACAATATATACTCTATTAAATATTTTGATTTTTTGGTTTTTGTTGTTCAAAACCTAAAACCAAACCAAGAAACTAAAAAATTTAAATGTTAAATCTAAAACCAAACAAAAAATTGAAAAATCTAACCGAATAAGAGAAAATGCAATTCGGTTTGATTTTTGGCTTAATCTAAATAATGCACACTCCTCCTAATTACAAGTAATTAATTAACCGGGATGCCAATTTTCCATTTATAATATTAATCAATTATCTCTTGTTAGGTGAAAGCAAACTAAAGTTCACTCGTTTATTTATTGATGTTTATAGTATTCATTTATTTCTCCGTTTTTACATATTTTTTTGGTTTTTCATTATGTATCCAGTGGGATTCAAAACTCACATTGGGCTTAGGGATAATCAAGCTCGAACCAATAATGACTTTCACCATATCAAGGTGTCACTCTATCGCTGAATTATATCATTTTTCTGCTCCATCGAGGCCTCTTATTAAAGATGAAGTAGTACTTACCACTCTACCACAATCCTAATCGGGCAGTACTTACATACTTCTAAGTTGTAATACAAGAGATGAGAAAATTTTCGAGTGAATATGAGTTCTGCTTAAATATATGTAGAATAAGATATTATAATAAAACTCAAAAACAAATTTCAAACGAATTTAAGTTATTATTGGTCAAAAACGGATTTTGATAAAAAGTGAAAACTGTAAATTGTTTATTCTCTTTTAAAATTGTTGTTTTCTAGTTAGAGAATTGAGGAACTTATATTGGATATTTTTATTTTATAACTTCAAATAGCATTTACAGCTTAAGTTTAATGCTAGGCGCTAGCTAAATGGTCCCATATATTTTTTAATAAATATAATCACTCAATGCATCAAATTTTAGACAAGTTGGATGGATTATAGAGTATTAATTTATGCTAATTTTGACACTCATAGCTAAAAACATGACTGTAGGGTTGTTCATGGTTATGAACAACCAAATCGAACCACAATCCGAATTAAACCGATTAAAAAAACCGATATTTAGTTGGATTTGGTTAGGTTTGGATTTTGAATTTTGAAAACCGATACTATTTGGTTTGGTTTTGGTTTTACAAAAGAATATCCGCAAAAATAACCAAACCGAACCGTTAAATTATATATAAAAATTTTATAATTATTTATATATTATTCATAAATAAAATATAAATATTTTATTAAATTTTAATTAACTTAAGTCTTTAACTTTATTATTTTCTTAAGCCCAAGACTTAAATTTCAGCCCAAGTATTAAAAACGTAATTCTAACTCAACCAAAAATTTATTATTTAAGTGATTTTTACATTTGGAGCACTGATTTTTTTTTTTTTGGTTTATTAGGAAAAATTCTCAGTTGTCACAACATGCAAGATTCAATATGTTATATATTTATACAAGACAACTCTGCTAATATTATTTTCCACTACATATATACATTGCTTTCTCTTTTTAGATATAAGTCTTCTAACAGGGTAATGAGTTTTTTTAGTC
>JAJOOF010005181.1:0-28019 GCA_029582545.1 Solanum lignicaule
ACGCTCTTCCGATCTTTCTTTTCACTGGATACTGCATCAATAGTGGGAGTGAAAATCAATTCGACTCATCCTCTATTTCTTGGTACAACAAATTCTCCAGGATCTTTTCTTATTCATGTGAAGCTCACTGGATCTGAAAACTATTGGTTTGTGGAGTAGATCAATGCGAATTCCATTATTGGGGCAAAAAAAGCTTGGCTTTGTAAATGGAACATGCACGAAGGAAGTGTATCCTGAAGAACTTCATGACTAATAGGAAACATGCAATGTTGTGGTTTATAATAGATCATGAAATCTGTATCAAATGATCTTCTTATTGGAATTGTCTATGCATCAAATGCACATCTCGTCTAAGAGGATTTGAAGGAGAGTTTTGACAAGGTCAATCGAGTTTGAATCTGGCAACTTCACAAGGAAATCACCACACTGATGCAAGGTACCACCTCTGTCTCAATGTATTTTTCGAAACTGAAGGAGATGTGGCATGAATATGATGTACTAGTACCTTCACCAAGTTGTGGTTGTGAAAAATCGAAGGAGTATGTTGAACATTTGAATCAACAAAGGTTATTGCATTTTCTTAGTGGTTTCAATGAATCGTATGACCAAGCTAGGAGGCAAATACTTATAAAATCAATAGCACCAACTCTAGGTCAAGCATATGCCATGATAATTCAAGATGAAAGTCAACATATTACTGCAACAAATGTGGCAGCTAAGACAACTAAAAAGGTGGAATCCTTGGCACTACAAGCATCTTCTATGGCTTTTCAAGCAGGTAGAGGTGAAGGATTTAAAGGACGGAACCAACAATGTGAATATTGCAAAATGAAAAGGCACACCAAGGAAAACTGTTACAAACTTGTTGGTTATCCACCTAGAAAGTCTTATGGAGGTGGTAACAACTCGGAAGGTTGGAGAAACAATGGCAATTTTGAAGGCTGGAGACGAAATGCAAACAATTCTAATAATTGGAAAAAGGATCAATCACTAGTATGAATCACGTTGATGCTACTTCTTCATCAAAGGCCACTGGAGGAGATCACTTTTATAAACAGGGACTACCTTACAATTCTTTCTCTGATGAACAATACAAGCAGATCTTAGGCTTGTTGAACAGGGACACATGAGATCGTCATCATGCTAACATGACAAGTATTGTTACTTGTATGATGTCTATGTCTTATTATCCACAAGATGAATGGATCATTGACTCTGGAGCTACACATCACTTTACCGGCAACAAAGAGTTATTACAAGATTGTATTAATATAGATGTTTCTAAGAGGGAAAAAGTGCATTTACCTACATATGAAAAGGTAGAGATTACTCACACAAGAAATGCAAATTTGTTTGGGAAAGAGGCAGTCCATGGTGTGTTATATGTTTTTGAGTTTAGGTTTAATCTGTTATCAGTGTCAAAAGTAACTGAAGAGCTCTCTTACTTTGTCACTTTTTTTCTTGGTTTTGTGTTTTCCAAGACATGTCCAATGGCATTGTGAATGGATTGGTAGAAAGAAAGGAGGATTATACATGATTGATGCAGGGACAGAAGGAAAATTCATGACATCTGGACTAAAGGCAGCACACATGACCAATAAAAACAGCAATAACCTTTGGCACATGAGGTTAGGACATCCTTCATCCATAGTTATGTAGAAGATTACAGAGTTGCATAAGTGTAATAGAATTACTACAGATAATGGCTATGTCAATTGGCAAAGAAAATTAGATTACAGTTTCCTATTAGTATGTCTAGATCTGATTTTCCATTCTAACTTGTACACATGGATCTTTGGGGATCTTATAAGGTGCCAACTTATGATAAGAAATAGTATTTTTTAACTATTATGGGCAATCACTCTAGATTTACTTGGGTTTATTTGTTGCAATTGAAATCTGAGGTGATTGTTGTGCTCAGACAGTTCTTACATATGATTAGAAATCAGTTTGGAAAGATGATTCAGGTGTTAAGGTCAAATAATGGGAGTGGATCTTTTTACTCCAAATGTGGTGACTTATTATTGTCCTAAGGCATAGTACATCAGAGTAGTTGTCTATATACTCCACACCAGAATGACACTCTAAAGAGAAAACACAGGCAAATTTTGAACATAGCTAGAGCTTTGAGGTTTCAAGAAATGATACCTCTTAGATATTGGGGATTGTGTATCGAAGTTGTTGTATATTTGATGAACAAATTACCCTCTATTGCCATAGGAGGAGAGACACCATATGCACTAATCTACCACAATAAATCATCACTTACTTATTTAAGAGTGATGGGGTGTCTTTATTATGCCACTAACCTAGTAAAAGGAGAAATTTGGACCAAAAGTTAAGGTTGTTGTCCTTCATGGTTTTTCAGAAAAATAGAAGGGCTACATTCTTCTTGATATAGGCTCAAGAAATTTGTTTGTTAGTAGGGATGTGGTGTTTAGAGATACCATTTTTTCATTTTCATCCTCAGCATCCACACTCAGCTCTAAATGTGATACAACTCAGTCAATCCCTACTGATGAAGATGATTGTTTTTTGCCTTCTTCACCCTCAGAACCAATTTCTGACATGCCATCAATAAAGTGAAGAGATCATAAAGTTCTTCAAAGGTCTGATTATAGTGCCAGTAACACAGACTTCAGGAGTGTTACAACTCTTAGTAATGATAATGCCAAGAATGATGTAGTTTGGGTGTCATAGGGATTGAGCTTACGCGGACCAAGAGGTTTGGACCACCTATCTCAAATAGAGAACTATGGAACCCATTGCAACCTGCCTTATAAAAGGGTTTTGCAAGCGATTGTTCCAGTGATGTTAGAAGATTGTCAAAAAGGGTATCTAGACAACTTATCTGGATGAAAGATTATGTTAACACATCCAGGTCCAAAGCTAAATGCAATACTTGTTTGTATCCATTATATGTCTATCTATCTTATGACAGTACCAGTACTAAGTACCAAAGTTATCTTGCCAAATTCTCATATTTAGCAGAGCCTCAATGATTCAAGGAAGCTGCCAAAGACAATAGATAGGTTGAAGCCATGAAGCTGGAAATTAAAGCCCTTGAAGAAAACAACACATGAGATATTGTAGACCTACCTGAAGGGAAGAACACAATGGGCTCTAAATGGGTCTACAAGATCAAGTTTCAAGCAAATGGAGAGGTAGAAAGGTTCAAGGCTCGACTGGTTGCAAAGGGATATAGTTAAAGACAAGGTCTTGACTATCATAAAAATTTCTCTCATATAGCTAAGATAGTCACAGTCAGATATGTCATTGCTCTTGCAGCATCTCAAGGATGGGATTTATTCCAGATGGATGTCTTTAATGCATTGCTCCAAGGTGACTTATGTGAGGAAGTTTACATGGAAATGTCTGAGGGTTTCAAAAGTTAGGGAGAGAATAAGGTATGCAAATTACAAAAGTCATTACTGGGCTTAAACAAGCGTCAATGCAGTGAAACATTAAGCTAACTGAAGCATTAGTTGGCAATGGTTTCATTAAAAACAATCATGATTATTCTCTTTTCACAAAAAGGAAGGATGCGGACATTGTTGTTATCTTAGTCTATGTAGATGATTTGTTAATAACAGAAAGCTGCAAAGATATGATTAAAGATGCAAAAGAGGCACTTCACATGCAGGCAGTTCAAAGTAAAAGACTTAGGAGAACTTAAGTACTTTCTGGGATAGAGGTATTAAGATCTAAGTCTGGAATACTATTAAATTAGAGGAAATATCTATTGGAACTAATATCAGAGATGGGACTGAGTAGATAAATCCCTCAGCTACACCTGTAGACTAATGCCAGGTTAACTACTACAGAGGTTGATAAAGCAAAAGGAAACCAAGATGATGCATTACTGACACATGCTAATGCTCATCAGAGGTTGATAAGAAAGTTATTATATCTGACCATTACAAGACCATATATCAGTTATATTGTGCAAATATTGAGCCAGTTCATGCAAAGACCTAAACAGTCTCATTGGGAAGTTGTCATTAGAGTAGTGAGATACTTGAAACTTGCACCTGGGAAAGGCATTCTCATGATTTCACTACCTAGTCAGGAGCTCACATGTTGGTGTGATTGGCAGCGTGCCCAAATACTAGGAGGTCTGTGACAGGCTATTTGGTGAAGTTTGGGAGTTCATTAATGTCCTGAAAATCGAAGAAACAACAGACAGTATCAAGAAGTTCTGCAAAAGCAGAATATAGAAGTATGGCTAAAGCTGTAGCTAAAATTACATGGTTGCTAGGTCTGTTTCAAGAGTTGAGAGTAAAAGTGACTATTAATAGTGATAGTAAGGTTGCCCTGCAGATTGCCTCCAATCCAATATTTCATAAGCGTACAAAGCATATTGAAATAAATTGTCATTTCATCCGGGACAAAATCAAAGAAGGACTCATTGAGACAATGTATATAAGAACTGAAGATCAACAAGTTGATGTACTGAGTAAAGGATTAAGTAAAGTGCAACATTTGTATTTGATTAGCAAGCTAGGAGTGTTTAATATTTTACACCCTCTTGCTTGAGGGAAGTATTAGCATAAGGCAATTTCAGGTTGTTAATTAATATTGTCAGAGTTAGTTAGATTGGTGGTTAATTGTATAGCTGGCATGTTGTTAAGTGTAGATGTTTGAGTCGGTTAGATTAGACATTCCACTGTGTATATATATATGTAGCTTATGTACTAATCATTCTTCTTCTTAATACAACTTTTCAATTCTAGAAACTTCTAATTCAATGTCTCTCGGTCCATAGCATTGATCACCATTGTTGATCAATTTGAGTTGAAGTTTCAAGCTCATTGTTCATCATTTTCATAGTTACACATATACAATTCGATAGACATACAAATGCAATTCACATCTCTCCACTCTCTCTCTCTCCCTCTAACATATAACTATGAATCGTAATTAGCAAATTATAGCTATGGATCCTAATTAAGTTATTTTTAGTGGCTATTTGTGAAATTTCTCCTATTTTAAACTATAGTGGTTTATCATATATACATGAAAAAATCACCCAAATACACATCTTATTTTACCTTAGTCTCTAAAATTCCCTACCATTTTAAAAAACTTCAAAACTCCCCTCTCGGATATATACATCACCATCCTCTCGCTGATACATCATTATCCCTCTCTGATACATACTCCTTTCTTTGATATATCTCTCACCTATGTATCTGGATGTCAAGTGATGTATCCGGAAGTCTAGTGATGTATCCGAAATCTATAAATTTTAAGGGACTTTTGTAATTTGAAAAAGAGTGGAAAAATAATGTAATTATCTCTTAACACTATGTGATTTATGTAAATTATACATATAACATATTTGCTTTGTTGGGTAATTTTCTCAAATTAGAATTGGCACATATTGTTCGAAAAAATTGACAATACGTAGATAACTCCTATAATTTGCTCTTCTTTTTTCACATTTTTCTCAACCCACCCCAAATCCCCTCTCCAACAATTCATCAATAACCCCTATTTTATCTGAGGTATTCCTCTATATTTGTAAAATAAGATTACCCAAAGTGAGTACTTTTATTGATAATACATCTCAATTTTATATACAAGTTGTACCAACTCTATAACTAAGGAAACATATCTTTACATTTAATTACAAATATTCTGATTTATATATCTAAGGAAACATATCCTCTGATTGCGCAATCACATAAGATCTTCCAATACTCCCCCTCAAGTTGGAGCATGAATTGTGGAAATGCCCAACTTGCCCAATGAAGTTGGTCATGACCAAGAGCTTTTGTGAGTATATCAACCAATTGCTTCTGTGAAGAGATATGATGAGTCATAATTATCTTTGATTGTACATATTGTCGAATGAAGTGACAATCTATCTCTATGTGCTTGGTACGTTCATGAAAAACAGGATTGGCGGCGATATGGATAGCAGCTTGATTATTACAAAAGAGAGAAACATGTGTTGCATGTTTTACTTGAAGATCTTATAGAAGCCGAAGTAACCAATCAATATCACTAGTAGTAGTGGTTGTTTTATGTGTTTTAAAAAGAATACAATTGTTTTTATGAGTTGCCACTTAAATTTAAGTAGAATTAAGAACACTATTCATTTTCAAGAGATTAAAATATAAATCTAATGAAAACTAAAAGAGGGGTTCTGGGTTCATATAGTGTTCTAGAAAGGGTTTTAAAGCATCTAGAATACCCGCTAACATGTGATTATCCGACAATTAATTATTTGGCTAAAATGATTTGACTTAAATTAAATTGAAAGAATAAGTAGTTTTCAAAATTAAGACCATTTAAAAGGGAAAATTGGAGATATTAGGATATTACCTAAGCTAAATGCTTTGAAAATTATGTTTTAAGGTCAAAAGAAATGAACACTTCATTAATTGATTTTGGAAAAAATAGTTCAGAATGGCTATCTGTCGGAGAATTAAAATGTAATAGCCTTAAACTTAACAACAAATAACAACGAATAAACAAATAATAAAGTGATAAAGTAAAGAGTGAAATTTGGGCCCAAGTCTGTTTTCTGTCCGCCGGGGCCAGTACTTGGGCCTAATCTCGTTTCGGGCCTTTGGCCCAACATTTGGTACCTGTCCCAGAAATCTGATTTTTTATGGCCTTAGGCCCAATTCCACCTATCCTGGAACCTAACAAGATAATAGCAAATAAGTGGGTTAGTCTCAAAAGTAACAAAATACAATTTTTTGATATTAAGAGTGAGCCTTTGGCCCAATCTTCTCAATTCTTTGGATATTCTTTCAACTCTGGGACCTGTTCGTCGATTTTTTATGGGCTGGTAGACTCGATGAAGGCGGAATTTAAGCCTTTATGGCTCTCCCGAAAAGCAAAGGGAAGGAGGAGTTCATAGTGAACTCGAACAGATTTTACATGCAAACAGAGAAAGGAACGTAAGTAAATGACTTGCTATAAAGAATAATGAGACTAGGCAGCAACATAATATAATGGAGCACTATCGACATCAACTTGCTATCACATAACCTATCTATTCTAACAAGTCAAATAAAACATTCCAATCTCATATAATAGACAAACTTTGAAGCCTGGCCAATGTAATCTTTCAAACAAAATCAAATTTTACACTCTCAATTAAATACTACTACAGTAATCATATAAAAATCACCACTCTAGAATCCTTAGCATGAAATAGGCATGAATATGAAATGAAATAAAGACCTTAATGCAAATGAGAGTTGACTAAAAATGTAGCTTAATTAAAGCTACTGATTTCCAACATTAACACTTATCAAAGCTATACCAAAAAATATTTTCCAAACCAATTAGGAGCTAAACAAACCGACCTAATCAAACTCGATTACAAAACTAAAAATTTAATACAATGAATAACATTTCAGACAGAGGTATGATGGCTAAGAGCATACTGCTAACTTAAGCCAAAGAAAAAAGAAAAGAAATATATACTCACATTAAGCTATAGAGAATCACAAGTTAAAAGGATACCTTCTATCACAAAATAGATACAGAGATGAAAAATGACTATATTAATGACTGAAAATTCTAGATTTTAGACAGCTTGTCAACATTAAACAAACTTAGCTATGCTTATAAATAAAAGAAGACAAATGTATTCTCGACTACATTCTAAAACCGAAAACAACGAATAACAAATAAACCAGAGAACGAGCAAGAATATTTCTTTTAAAAAATTGGACATAAACCGATTTGTAAGCATGCTGCTAAAAAAACGCAATTCCAAAATACCAATTACATCCAAAGAAACTAAATACACAACTGTATAATACCTTCTACACTCTCCAAACACATAACAAAAGTACATATATTATTTCGACAAAAAATGGATAAAGAACAATATCAATGATCGACTAGTAAACAAACTAAACTTAGACCGAATACAGTAATCATGAGTTCAGGAGGAGCACGAAACAAAGAAACATGCTCTAATAGTCATTAAATCGACTGGAAAGCAAAACACACGTTACCCCTTTAGAAAATTTAGGATGAAGAGGATGACTAAGATTCGAACATCTCATATGATATTATATCAAAATCGACAAAGGGAAGAATTCCAAAACAACACATCGAACTCGAAATCTAATAACAGGTTAAGTCATTTACCTTGTTGAAGGCAGCGAACTGAGACGGGATGAGCAGGAATGAGAAACAACTTCGAACCAAAAGGAAATTCGAGAATCTCAAACTCGAATGATAAATCAAAATATCTGAGCTGACTTCGAACAAAGACCCTTAAAGAACTTCGGACTAGAATATTATATTCGAATTTCTTAAATGTAAAACTTCCGGTCTTTCTTTTGCTCTCTCATTATCTTTCTTCAATATTTTTTCCAACCCCTAATCAAGAACAAGAAGGAGGTATTTATAGAAAGGGAATTAGGGTTCAGCTTTTTTTTGGGGGAAAAGGGTAGAATAGAAATTCAAGTTCAACCCCAAATTTGAATTTTTCTTCCCAATGATGGGAAAAATCTACTCGTTTGTACGAGATTTCAACAAAAATCCCCTGAAATCCAGATGAAAAGATCAAAGTGGATGTCTTGGATTGATTCACTTGTCCTTGCGCTCGACGTGGCACCCATGCATGCGAGTCAAGGACACTAGACGCGACTGCTGCAGGATGAAATTACAGGTCTGCTTCTGTTGTACTATCGTTGAAGACGATGACAACTTTTCGTGTTCGCACCGTGAAATCTTCTTTTGGAACGTTGGAGCGTCGTTCACGCATGAAGAGAGGTCGAGGTGCGTACAAGGTCATTCACGCGTTGGATTGTCGTTGCTTGTTGACCTCATTGGCTTTCCTTCTGGTTGTTTTATGTTTTGACGCGTTTGAACTGATGTTAACGTTGCTTCTGCATTTCTCTATGTTGAAACTGGAGTTGGGCTGGGTCAGGAGGTGTTGGGCTCAGATTTTCGCTGGGATGGAAAACTATTGGAAAAACAGGTGGGTTGGGGGTTAATTTGAATTGGGTTGGTTTAAGAGTGGGTTGGAATATGATATTGTTGTAAGAGTTGGGCCTAGGTAGCTGAAGGAAATGGGAAAAAGGCCCAAATACTAAGATATCTCGAAGGGGTTAAAGAGGTAAAACAAATGGCTAAGTTTGTAATAGAAAAATGGCCATCTGAATTGCAATTATGGTCAATTGAAATTCAAGATTTAACCAAATTGAGCTTGATTGACAAATATGGCTAATATAAAAAATGAATTAATATGATTAATTAGTGAGATTCTTAAACTTAATGAAATAAAAATAATTAACTTAAATATAAACTAATAACTCACAAGTATAAGTATTAATTAACTAAACCAATTAACCAACTATTTAAGTGACACTAAAATCTTTTTGAGACGATTTTCAAGTATTTATAAAATATGCTAATTATACGCATAATTATATAAAAATCATATTTGTTATTTAAAGATTGTAAAAATTGACTAAAAGTTATTTAAAATAACTTTGAAACGTGTTTGAATTTTATAAAGCTAATTGTTCTAAATCGTTGGAAAATCAAGAAGCTCGAGAATTAATTATATATTGTGGAGGTCCAAAATTGGGTGCCAACAACTGTCCCTCGTTTGACTTGGATTGATGAAAGAAATTCGAGGCAAATGAAATTGACAAATCCTAGTTTGACCGACCACATCTTTATCTTTAAAAAAAGTGCTTATTGTACGGACTTTAGGAATTATGGCCAAACCTCGGAAATGGGTTTCCTACATATCTCAGGCTATATGAGAATTCGGGCCACTTGTAGTTTGATACGCTTGATTTAATGCATGATTTTGAAAGAATTTAAAGGTGATCCTGACATCGAGTTATGAAGAGACCAGAATGCTTAGGAATAAGATTTGAGAGAATGTTGGAATACATCTGAGTTTCGACACTGATCCTACCTACAAATCCCTCAGCTTAGGGAATCATGTTGCTTGTAGTTCGACTCTGTCGCTTGAAAAAGCTATTTATTATGCAAGATAACATTTGGTTATGGAAAAACGATGAAATAAGTCGAGTATGAAAAGGAGGCTTGCGACCTCTTAGTCATGAATGTGGCATGCTTCACGCCCAAGATTAAGAACTTACACGGACATAACTTCCAAAGCTCTTTGCGCATTGTCACTCGTATTGGAAAGATGCCTTCGGTGAATGCCTAAATTTTTCGGATGCGAAACTGAAACCGATAAACCTAAAGAAAAATCCACATGCCTTTTGATAAGATTGAGGTTTGATTGTATTCCTATTTTGACTATGTCCCAGTTCGCTGCTAAGAAAAAGTTTCACGTTGTGCTGCATTCCTTTTGATGTCGTCCGCACCTGTGGTTTATTTTGAGAATTTATCCTCTCGGATGCTCTTGACAAAGACTGGGATAAAACTCGTTAGCATAAAAGATGCAATTCGAATGGAGAGATAGTGTCTTTTACCGTGTTGACACTTAATTGTTCTACTTGAATCATTTGACGTCAGCTTCCTCCAGTTAGCGTAAAGCAAATAAAGCTTGTATCTCGTATTTGCAAATAAGACTCTTCAATATATTTTTCCTTTGATATTCCAAGTAATAAAGTAAACTGGCGTAATAAGTTGATAGTTCTCTTGACGTCGTAGTTGATGATTCTCTTGATACTGTTCTTGCAAATGAAAATGGTGCAGCTGGTGTTGATTTTCTTACAACACATGAATTATTTCCCCGTGATGCCTGAATCTTCTCTTGCAATGCATGAATCTCTTGCCCGCGATGCATGACTCTCTTCCCGCGATTCATGAATCTTCTCCTGCAGTGCATGAATCTCTTTCCTGCGATGCATGAATCTCTTTCCTGCAATGCACAAATATCTTTTTCGCGATGCATGACTTCTTTCTCTTCCGATGCATGACCTCTTTCTCTTGCGATGCATGACTTCTTCCTCTTGCTATGCATGATTTCCTTCTCTTGCAATGTATGACTTCTTTTTCTTGCTATGCATGATTTTCTTCTTTTGCAATGCATGACTTATTTCTCTTGCTATGCATGATTTCCTTCTCTTACTATGCATGACTTCTTTCTCTTGTTATGCATGATTTTCTTCTCTTACAATGTATGACGTCTTTCTCTTGCAATGCATGATTTCCTTCTCTTGCAATGTATGACATCTTTCTCTTGCAATGTATAAATCTTTTGATGATGCCTCCCTGGTACCGAACGAAGATAATGCTTCACCGATCAATATAGGTGATCTTCTAGGTATCTTCTGGGTGGCGGAATCGTCTCAATTGACAATACAATTAAAATGACCCTCGGAGTAGTGGTATCATCTCATTTGACAATACGGTATGAATAGCTCTCCGGGTAGTGGTGTCATCTCAATCAACAATACAATATAAATAACCTTCAGAGTAGTAATATCGTCTCATTTGACAATACGAAATAAATAACTCTTCGGGCAGGAGTATTACCATGTCTGATAATATGATGCAGATAACATCCTCCAAGTATTTTTAATTGTTGGAAAACAATAAGATTTCTCTCCTCGAGGTTTTCATTTGTTCCATCTCCGAACATAATTCCATATTCATTATGGACCTCGCCTTGTTGAGAATTTGAATGAAATAATGCTACTTACATTCCCAATTCTTTGGTATAGGAAGCATAAATATTTTCCTATACCCACGGAAAAATTGTTAATTTAGGGGAGCTCCTCGTCCTTTTGACTTCTCCATGTTCATTGAATGGAGGAATATTATGATCCTGAGGCAAACTTATAGACCTGTATCCATAGAAAAATTGTTAGTTTAAAGTGAACTGATCTGTGTTGATTCCTTCGGTCGTCTGCTCCTTGTCTGGTTATCTCCAGTTGATTTCTCCGATCTCCCGCCTCTTGATAGATAAGACAAATATTTTTATGCAAAATAATTGAAACATGAAAGAAAAGTTTCGAGGAAAATAGATTTTGAAAAAGTAATATTTGAAAAAGGTCATTGCCAAGTGTCATGTCATGTGAGGCTTAATGAACGTCTTTGAAGTTGATGCCTCGAGGTCTAATTGATTACTTGCTGAGAAGTATTTAAAGTTGTTCTAAACTTCTGATGAACCTTATTGAAATTTTTTAGGTCATCCTTAAAAATTTCTGTCTCAGTTAATTGTCTTAGCGTATCTTGAACTGTTGATGAACAAATTATGGAATTTTTGAGATCTCCAAAATTTTGTCCCAGTTGCAATTATCGACGCATTTTCAGTCTTGACTTGTTGGAGAAATCCTCTTATTGAGAATATTGAGTCCCTCTCAAAATTTTTGTCCCAGTTTCTATTATAATGAAAAATAGAAATCATACGGGAGATATGACTGAATCGTTGTTGCGCCTACGTATCTGTTGAGGCAGGAATCAGGTCAAATGTAGTTCCCCCTCTTGAGGATTAACAAAAAATAAGAAATTTTAACTAAGGAACCGACGAGGCCGACGTAGGCTGCCTACTTGGGAATTCAGGTCGAACGTAGTTGTACAAAAGAAAACATTAAAAAGGGATAAAGTGGTGACCGAGGCCGACATAGGCTGCCTACGTATCTCATTCTTGAGAATTCAGGTCAGACGTAGTTCATTATTAGAGGAATGAAATTCTAAACAAAGCGATTACAAGAAAGTAGAACAATTACAAGGAAATATCAAAAATACAAATTGAAACTTCACACACAATATCTCTTGACAGCATTTGAATTGATCGGTTTTGGTCATCCGGTGCCATCCATCTTCGACAGGACCAAGGCACCTCCAGATAACACTTTGTGAACCATGTAGGGTCCTTGCCAATTTGGTCTAAATTTCCCTTTGTATTCATCCTGATGAGGGAAAATGCGTTTGAGAACCAACTGGCCAATTTCAAATATCCTGGCTCATACTCTCTTGTGGAAAGCTCAGATCATTCTCTGTCGATACAGTTGACCATGAAAAACAGGAACTATTCTCTTCTCATCAATCAATGTTAACTGATCAATCCGCTTTCGAACCCAATCATCATCACTTAACTCAGCTTCTTGGATGATTCTCAATGAAGGTATCTCAACTTCAGCAGGTTTAACTGCTTCTGCTCCATATACTAACAGGTATGGAGTTGCTTTAATTGATGTCCTAACAGTTGTTCTGTATCCCAACAAAGCGTATGGCAACATCTCGTGCCAACCTCAGTGATTGTCAATCATTTTTCTCAAAATCTTCTTGATGTTCTTGTTGGCGGCTTCTACAGTTCCATTCATCTGGGAACGATAAGCGGTTGAATTTCGGTGAGCAATCTTGAATTGTTCACATATTTCTCTTATCAAATGACTGTTGAGATTCGCTCCAATGTCAGTAATGATGAATTCTGATACTCCAAACCAACATATCAAATTGTTGCGAAAAAAATCAGCTACAACTTTCTTGGTTACCGACTTATATGAAGCTGCTTCCACCCACTTGGTGAAGTCGTCAATGGCAACCAAAATGAATTTGTGTCCGTTAGAGGCAACTGGTTCTATTGGACCAATGACATCCATGCCCCTAGCTACAAACGGCCAAGGTGAACTCATAGCATTGAGTTCATGAGGCGGCACTACAATCAAATCACTATGCACTTGACACTTATGACATTTCTATACAAACTTGCAACAATCATGCTCCATAGTCATCCAAAAGTAACCGGCTCGAAGTATCTTCCTTGCCAAAGTGAGTCCATTCATGTGAGTACCACAAACTCCTGCATGTATCTGTTCCAGAAGCTTTGCAGCTTCACTAGCATATGCATCTGAGAAGACATAAATATGGAATCCTCCTATAACGCTTGGAAATAAATTGAGGGCCATACGACGTATCGACTTCTTTTGATTGAACGTTGTATTCTCAGGATAAATTCCGGTCTCCAAGTACTTCTTGATGTCAAAATACCAAGGTAAATTGTCTAGTTCCGCTTCAATATGTGAACAATGGACAGACTGCTCTTTTAACTCTATATCCACTAGATCAATATAACTTGTATCTTGATGTTTAATCATTAATGCGATGGTGGCAAGAGCATCGGCCGACTCATTCTGTGTCCTGGGAGTGTGCCTGAATTCAATCTTGTGAAATCTCTTGCACAACTTCTGTATATACCGCACATACGGTGTGATCTTTAGGTTCTTCACGACCCATTCTCCTTGAACTTAGTGAATTAGCAAATCTGAATCTCCAATAACTAACAGTTCATGAACGTCATATCAATTGTCATCTTCAGACCGATGATGCAAGCTTCATACTCAGCCATGTTATTTGTGCAATCAAATCAGAGTTTAGCCGCCATAGGATAGTGCTGACCAGATTCTAACACTAAGACTGCCCTGATACCTTTCCCTTGGTGGTTTGCCGCTCCATAAAAAAATACTCTCCAGCTAGGGTATGCTTCAGAAATATCTTCTCCCACAAATTCAACTTCTTCATCAGGAAAATAAGTCTTGAGCGGTTCATACTCTTCATAGACTGGATTCTCCGCAAGATGATCAGCCAAGGCTTGTGCTTTTATCGCCTTCTGGGTCACATACACAATATCAAACTCACTCAAAAACATTTGCCATTTAGCTAACTTTCTGGTCGACATTGCTTTCTGAAAAGTATACTTTAATGGGTCCATTTTGGAGATAAGGTATGTGGTATACAAAGACAAATAATGTCTCAACTTTTGAGCAATCCATGTTAGAGCACAACATTTCCTCTCTAAGAGCATATAACGAGCCTCATATGGAGTGAATTTCTTGCTCAAGTAATAAATGGTTCGCTCCTTTTTCCCAGTTTCGTCATGTTGACCAAGCACGCATCCAAATGCGTTATCCGAGATGGACAGATACAACAACAATGGACTTTCTTCCCATGGAGGAACCAATACCGGTGGATTGGACAAATAGATCTTGATGACATCAAAAACAGTTTGACATTATCCGGTCCACTTGGTCAAAGCACCTTTTTTCAATAACTTGAAGATGGGCTCAACACCACGGTGGACTGAGCTATTAACTGGCTGATGTAGTTCAACATTCCCAGAAAACTCATTACTTCTTTTTTGGTCTTCGGAGGAGGTAACTCTTGAATCGCTTTGGTCTTGGAAGGGTCAAGCTCAATGCACCTTGTACTGACTATAAATCCCAACTGCTTACCACTGGCACCCCGAAAGCACACTTGGCAGGATTTAGCTTTAATTTGTATCGACACAGGCGATCAAAGAAGTTTCCCAAGTGAGTCAAGTAAGCCGAACTCCCGCGGGATTTGATTATGACATCATCTACATACACCTCAATCTCCTTATGAATCATATCATGAAAAATGGTTGTCATAGCCCTCAAATAAGTAGCACCGACATTCTTGACACCAAAAGGCATCACCTGATAATGATATACACCCCATGGTGTAATGAAAACTGTTTTTTCTACATCTTCTTCATCCATCAGGATCTGGTGATAACCCGCATAACAATTCACAAATGACTGCATCTCATGCTTAACACAATTATCAATGAGAATGTGGATGTTTGGCAATGGAAAATTATCTTTTGGGCTTGCTTTGCTGAGATCTCTGTAGTCAACACAAATTATGATCTTTTCGTCTTTATTGGCAACCGGAACAATGTTGGCTAACCAAGTGGATATTGCGTCACTTCCACTACTTGAGACTCGATCTTTTTGGTAATCTCCTCTTTGATATTCAAACTCAGCTCTGGCTTGAATTTACGGGTTTTCTATTTTACCAGACTGAAATCTAGATTGATCGGTAATTTATGAGGAACCATTTTCGTACTTAACCCTGGAATATCTTTGTAAAACCAAGAAAATACGTCGATGTACTCTATGAGCAAACGAACTAGGTCCTTTCTTTGAGCTTCAGTCAGATGAATATTGATTCTTACTTCTTTAACACAATTCTCATCCCTTAGATTCACCGTTTCAGTTTCATCCAAATTCGGCTTGTGTTGGCTCTCAAATTGTTGAAACTCCTCAGCAACATATTCATGTACCTCATTTTCCAGCAACATATTCATGTACCTCATTTTCTTCTTCATATTCCTCGCATTCATTAGCACCTGCCTTATTTTGCTCGTTTGGCTCGTGACATGACATGACATGACATTGGCGGGTTTTAAATTATTATTACTAAAATCATAAATAAACAAATTTAGGAAAGTAAACGTAAACAGATAAGTAAATAAATAGGATTTCGATAAGGGAGGCTTTTCATTTAAGTTGAAAAATCGGAACAAACTTTGGCCATGGCCAAGGGTCATATAGCCTTTTCGAAACATCATGAGAGAATTCAAAGACTTAAAACAAGTAAAATCTGCATAAAAGGTGGGTCCAGGCCTTTTCTGGACTACCACCGATTTTCAAAACAAACAGAAACACATGTCTTTTCTACCAAGCTACACAAGGAATCATGAGCAGTGTGGAGGTCCAATTCTGCAATTGCTCTTCTGGCTCAGCATCGCAGATTCCTGAGGTCCCGACTTCATCCTCAATGATTGCGTCAACTTCTTCGAACAGGCCCCAGATTACTTCCCCAAGACTTTTATCGCTGACATACTCCCGTACTGAAAACGGTTGATACAAGTGAGGGATCATCCTGGCTAATACTCGATTAGCATTCATGTTCGCCACATCTGCTTCATCATCATTTGTGGGAAAATACCCTAAGCCAAACGTTGCTCCTCTGGCAGGAATTTGAATAGGCTCAACAATTCCTTGAAAATGCTTCCCCAATCCGAAACCTGGTTCAAAATCACTCTGGAGCATAACAGTAGCAATCATCTTGTACACATAAGGCATATGGGGCTATGGAACCAAGTCATCATCGGTGGCATTTACGAACTCCGTCATGTAGAAATCACAATCTCGGGAGACCTCATCAATGATCGGCGCATACCCATTGGAATGACTCCTTTCACCATGAATGACCAATTCCTAGTCCTTCCAAATAAATTTCATTAGTTGGTAAAGGGTAAAAGGCATAGCCTCAGCCATGTGGATAAACGGTCTTCCCATAAGCAAATTGTAACTGGTATTGATATCCAACACCTGAAACTCCACATTAAATTCTGCAAGACCCATCTGAATCCCCAAGTTTACTACACCCATTGTGTCTCTTTGCTCTCCATCGAAAGCTCTCACATTGACCTGGTTCTGGTGAACCTTTCCCAAATCAAAATTTAGTTGTTTCAGAGTGGAAAGTGGGAAAATGTTGAGACCAGACCCGTCATCAACCAAAATGCGATTTACAATCTTGTCTCGCACTTGATGGTGAAGTGTAGAGCTTTGTTGTACATCTTGCCTTCAAAGGGCAGCTATTCATCATAGAAGCTGATGAGATGTCCTTGAACAACTTAGCTTATCATGGCCGCCAGATTATCACTGTTAGTACCCACAGGTACATAAGTGTCATCAAGAGCCTTCATTAGAGCCTGTCTATGCAATTGCGAACTCATCAGCAAAGCCCACATAGAAATTTGAGCTGGTGTTTTCTCCAGATACTTCAGGATCGAGTAATCTTTTGGTTGCATATTTTTCTAGAACTCTTCTACTTCAGCTTCACTAATTGGCCTTTTAGACAGATCCTTCTTCTGCACTCTCTGGGTTAACTCTTCTGTTGTGTAGCATCTGCCGGATCTAGTCATGCCTTGGATAGCAGCCACTTCAATCACAAACTTTTGTCAAGCGAGAATTTCTCTTGGCACCAAGGCAACAACCTTCTGAGGTGTCATTATTATAAATTATTTCTTCTCATTTATGGACAATGAAGCCACAGCTCTTTCGAGGTCATTTGGCCGAACCGAGACAATTGCCTTTGTCGTGCACCACTCCTCATCCATCTCTATCATGTTGATATTGACACCTACATGGTTTGGAAAAGGATTACTATTGACGTTTGGTGAAGCAGTCTGGAGCGCGACCACTTTCTGATAAATCAAATCCTAGATATTGTGCTTCAAGTTGATACAGTCTTCGGTATCATGTCCAACATTGTTGGAATGATATGCACATCTTTGGTTTGGTCTGTAAAACCTACAGCTCGTATCGAAAGGTTTGGGCCCAACTGGATGAAGAAAACCCGCCGCAGTCAACCGCTCGAACAATTGCGCTCAACTCTCAATGAGAGGAGTAAAATTTTGGGCTGGTTTCTTCTCAAATCTTGGACAGGAATCGTAGTTGCCTTGTTGGGGAGGAGGTATTAGATGATAATTTGTAGTGTTTGGATGAGGAGCTTGGTATCTGGGATAGGAGTTTGCTGGGTAATTTGGTTGTGAAGCTTGGTTAGTGGAAGTGTTATTTTGGTAGTGTGGAGGTGGGGTTTGATATATGTATGGAGGGGCTTGGTAGTTTGACTGGACATTTGCACAGTTTGGTGCAACATTACGGTGATGAGGGGGTGGGGTCTGGTATATTGGGGGAGAAGTATTCTGGTAAACGAGAGGGAGGGAGGTATTTTGGTAACTAGGGGATGGATTTGATAATCAGGATGTACAAAATAAGTCGGGTGTGAACTTTGCAAAGGTCGAGAACGGCCTCGATACAGGGAAGATTTAATTAAGGGCTTCTTTCTCTCAGATGCATAAGAGATAGAAGTCACGTCTTCCCTCTTCTTCTTCAATAGCCCTGAGGATCCGGGTGAGGCAGCAACACAGGCAATCTTCCTGGTTCTTAATCCATCTTCGATAATCTCACCTACCTTGACTATCTCAGTGAACTTTGCTCAAACGAGCAACATGATCCTATCATAATACTCGGGTTCTTGAACCCGTAAAAATACTTAAGGAATAACGATCAGGAACGATATCTATATTGTAGGTGAATCATCTGATAAAGTCCTTAGCCAGAGCATTCCAGCTAGGCCATTGTCTTATTTCCTGAGATGTAAACCATTACAGGGCTTCTCCACTCAGACTTTGGCTAAAACTTCCAACTCCCATGAGCTGGTCACAGTAGGCTCTCAGGTGCAATAAGGGATTCCCTGTTCCTCCGAAGACGTCAAATTTTGGCACCTTAAACCCTTTCGGGAGGTCCAGATTCGGATGGATACATAGGTCATCATAACTCAACCGGACGACTTCAGGAATGCAATGCAACTCTTTCATGGCCTTTCGGATCTCTTCCTTCATATCTATCTTGGCAACCTCTTTCTTTGACCTCCACTCTCTCTCTCGATCCTCATAGTGGTCAAGCTCAGAATAATTGGCGTAAGACTCATTGGGGACTGGGATTTTGAAAGTGGCCATTTGAGGTAGGGGTGAGCAATGGAAGGACTCTGGGCATTTTGGGGGATTGATAGTTTTGAGGGAAAGTCTGGGAGGTGGTATGCTGATTTTGGTGGTAGAGGGAAGTGTGCGGGTGGTTAACGTTTTGGTTTTTAGGTGGCGGACAAGCTTGGAGGTTGGCATTTTGAGGAGGAAGTGGTGCTTGGGGGTTGGTACTATGCGGCGGAGGGATATAAATAGGGTTTGGATTTTTTTTGGGGAGAAAATGGTAGAATTGGAATTCGAGTTCAACCCCAAATTCGAATTTTTCTTCCCAAGAATGAGGAAAAGCTACTCATTTGTACGAGATTTCAACCAAAATCCCCTAAAATCCAGATGAAAAGATCAAGGTGGATGGCTTGGATTGATTCACTCGTACTTGCGTTCGACGTGGTGCCCATCCATGCGAGTCAAAGACGCTGGACGTGGTTTCTACAGGACAAAATTGCAGGTCTACTTTTGTTGTACTATCGTTGAAGACGATGACAACTTTTCGTGTTCACGCCGTGAAATCTTCTTTGTGAACATTGGAGCGTCGTTCACGGGTAAAGAGAGGGCGAGGCGCGAACAGGGTCATTCACACGTTGGATTGTCGTTGCTCGTTGACGTCGTTGACTTTCCGTCTGATTATTGTGTGTTTTGACGCATTTTGGACTGAAGTTGACGTTGCTTCTGCATTTCTCTATGTTGAAATTGGAGTTGGGCCGGGTCAGGAGGTGTTGGGCTTTAATTTTCGCTGGGATGAAAAATAATTGGAAAAAGTGGTGGAATGGGGGTTAATTTGAATTGGGTTGGTTTGAGAGTGTGCTGGAATATGATATTGTTGTAAGAGTTAGGCCTAGGTGAGCTGAAGGAAATGGGAGAAGGCCCAAATACTAAGGTATCTTGAAGGGGTTAAAGAGGTAAAAGAAATGGCTAAGTTTGTAATAGAAAAATGGCCACGTGAATTGCAATTATGGCCAATTGGAATTCAGGATTTAACCAAACAGAGCTCGATTGACAAATATGGCTAAAATAAAAAATGAATTAATATGATTAATTAGTGAGCTTCTTAATATTAACGAAATAAAAATAATTAACTTAAATATAAACTAATAACTCACAAGTATAAGTATTAATTAACTAAACCAATTAACCAACTATTTAAGTGACACTAAAATCTTTTTGAGACGATTTTCGAGTATTTATAAAATGTGTTAATTATATGCATAATTATATAAAAATCATATTTGTTATTTGAAGATTGTAAAAATTGACTAAAAATTATTTAAAATAACTTTAAAACGTGTTTGAATTTTATAAAGCTAATTGTTCTAAATCGTTTGAAAATCAAGAAGCTCGAGAATTATTTATATATTGTGGAGATCCAAAATTGGGTATCAACAGTGGCCATAGCTCTATATTCAGCTTCAGCAGAGGAACGAGATACCACAGTTTGTTTCTTAGATGTCCAAGACATGAGTGATTTACCAAGAAACACAATGTATCTTGTAGTTGATCGATATGTCATCAGACACCCTGCCCAATCCGCAACACAGTAAGCTTTTATAGATAGTGAATTATTCGAAGGAAATAGAATCCCTTTACCTGGATTTCTTTTGAGATAGTGTAAGACTCTATAAGCAGCTTCCAGATGAGGTTGCCTTGGTGCATGAAGAAATTTGCTAATTACATGAACAGCGTAGCTAATATCTGGACGAGTGATGGTGAGGTAAAGCAAGCGTTCGACAAGACGACGATATTACCCTGGATTATGACAAATTTCTCCAGAATCAAGAGAAAGCTTATGTTGTTGCTCCATGGGGAAATTAGCTGGCTTGCAACCTGTAAGTTTACTTCCTGCCAAAATATCGAGTACATACTTACGTTGACTTAGTACAATGCCTGCCAATGACCTTGCCACTTCAATGCCAAGAAAATATTTGAGCTTTCCAAGATCCTTAATATGATATTTTGCATTTAAATGCTCTTTCAGCTTGGATATGCAATCAAAATCATTTCTCATGATGATGAGATCATCCACATATATAAGAACGACTACAAAAGAACCTCCAGAGTGGGACAATGTAAACAAGGAATGGTCTGCATTTGATTGTCACTAACCAAGAGAAAGTAAAAAAGTAGTGAATTTATTATACCAATTTTGAGATGCTTGACGAAGACCATACAACGATTTTTGTAATCGACACTCTTTTCTCCCCCTCCCCCTGTTTGGCATAACCTTGTGGAATCTTCATGTAAACTTCTTCATGCAAGTCTCCATGTAGAAAGTCATTGTTGACGTCTAATTGATAAAGTTCCCAATTTCGAACCGCAGCAACTGCTAACAGATAACGAACAGTGACAAGTTTTGCAACATGTACAAATGTTTCATAAAAATCAACCCCTTCAATCGGAGTGTATCATTTTGCTACCAAGCGTGCCTTGTAACGTTCAATACTTCCATCAGGTTTGTACTTGACTTTAAAGACCCATTTCGAATCTGTGGTCCATTTACCTAAGGTAAAATTTGTAAAGTCCAAGTATGGTTGGCTTCCAAAGCTAAAATTTCCTTTGCTATAGCTTCTTTCCAATGTGTGTGCTTAACTGCTTGAGTAAAGGATTTTGGCTCATCAACAGATGAGATGGTCGTCAAAAAAGCATTATGACTGGATGATAGTTTAGAATATGAAATAGAGTGAGATAGAGGATGTACCATTGAGTTGGATGATTGAGTGGGAGATAGCTGATCATTTAACTGAGCAAAAGAATAGGGCAAAACATAATCATACCCTGACAATTTATGCGAGACTTGTCGCGAACATTTACCAAGTGCAAGGATAGTAGAATCAATGCTATTAGATGCACTAGATGGATTGATAGCAGAAGAATCACAAGAAGAAGATTCATCAGGGCTTGGTGAAGTTACTGGTAGGGGAGAAGTGCTTGTGGATACAACTTCTAGATTCTCAATGACACTACACTTCTCACTTGTGTCACAATGTCTTATGCAATTTGTTTCTTGTCCAGATGGCTCATCAAATGTAATCGGTTGACTTAAGTCGATACGCGATATCATTTTTGCTTTTTGAGAGCCTTCAAAAGGATAAATGTCTTCGAAAAATTATACATCACGTGAAACATAAATCCTTTTATCATCAAGCTCATAAATTCTATATCCCTTTTGACCGCTGGGATATCCAACAAAAATGCAGGTTTTGCTCATGGAGAAAATTTATCTCGAGGCTTTCTATTCAGATGTCCATAGCAAAGACATTCAAAAATTCTCAAATGCTCGTATGTGGGAACTTCACCAAGTAATTTCTCATATGGGGCTGTATTTTGAAAAATAGAAAGAGGCATTCGTTTAATTAAATATGCCGCAGTAAGGACATATTCTCCCCAAAACATGTTAGGCAGGTGCGCTTGAAATCGCAATGCACGAGCCACTTCCAGTAGATGTCTATGTTTTCTCTCAACTACTCCATTTTGTTGTGGAGTGTTTGTACAACTACTTTGACGCTCCATGCCATAATCAAAATAATGTGACAGTAAATCCTCATGCTTAAACGCTAGCCCATTTTCTAGTCATAGGATTTTGAATCGCAATTTAAATTGTGTGTTTACCCAATTAAAAAAACCGCAATAGACAAGCTTTAGTTTCTGATTTATTCTTCATGAGAAAAATCCATGTTGTTCGACTGAAATCATCAACTATGATAAGAAAATAATGAGACCCAGAAAGAGATTGTGTCTTGTATGGTCCCCAAATGTCACAATTTTATTAAATAAAAAACATGTTTAGTCTTATTCATACTAGTGGGAAAAGATAATCGTGTTTGTTTTGCCTTACAACAAGCATCACAAAACATAGTCTTCTTTTCATCAAAACTAATAGATAAACTAGGAACTAGAGAAATACAATTCATTGGTAAATTTCCCAATCGGCGATGCCATAAACTTGCACTAACAGACTTCTTTACATCAATGCTTGCCCCCCTTTTATCGGCTCCAAGTAATAAAGACCATTTCACTCTCTACCCACTCCAATCAGCGTCCTCGAAGGCAAGTCCTGAATCACAAAAGAGCCCGGATAAAAGGTTATTGCACATTGTAAGTCATTTGTCAATTTGCTAACTGACAATAAATTAAAGCAAAAATTATGAAATCCAAGAACATTCTCAAGAATTAATCATTTCCCAATGGCCACTTGGCCCAAGGCATGAACTTTCACCATATAACCATTGGGGATTTGCACTGGTGGTAAAGATGTAGGAACTGCCTTATTTGACGGGAATTTATATCATGAGTTATATGATTTGTAGCACCCGTATCAACTATCCACTCCCCTTTTGTCTTACCTGAAAAATTAGAGGTTGTCATACTCGTAGATGAGTTACCTGTAGATGCTCCATTGTTGCCCAGCAATAATAATAGTTGTTGATGTTGAGCATGTGTCAAACCTGGAATTGGTGACATAGCCTCTTCAATAGTTGCAGCAAGGGTCGTACTTGCGAGTGAGTTTGGTTCCTTTTGATTTTTCTAATGCCCACGAAACTGCATCTGATCATTATTGGTTTACTTGTTGTTTTTCTTGCCGGGTTTATGCCAATCTGGAGGATACTCAATCACTCTATAGCAGTAGTCTTTGGTGTGATTAGTTCTCCCACAGTGTATGCAAGGTGGAGATTGATGTCGAACCCCATCCTTAACTTTCCTTTGTCGTGATTCACCCACTATTGTTAGCAAGGCAGTTGCTTCAATTGTGAATATGCGATTTGCAACAGCAAATCTCTGTTTTTCTTCTTGTGCCGTGATAGCATAGGCTCTTCCTAAGTTTGGCAATGAGTCGACACTTAGTATTTGAGAACGTACAGTTGAATATGTGTCATCAAGTCCCATTAGAAAATCGAAAACGTTTTCCTCCTCCCTCATGGATTGCATCTTCTTTGTTGCACCGCATTACAACCACATGTGCAAGACACAGTTAGCATGAGACCTTGCAACTCACCCCAAACAGACTTAATTTAACCGTAATAGGATGAAATAGAAGCTCTCTCTTGTTTCAAGAGAGCGATGTCACGCTTCAATTCATAAACTGTTGGTGCAATTCCTTTGGTAAATCGTTCCTCCAGATTTATCCAAATTTCTCAGTTTCAACGTGTGCGGTGCTACCCTACAATTCCATGGCAATTGCATTGTATCCATGGTTGTAAATCCTGAGAGTTTTCTTTCGGTCTCTCAATGGTTCCATTAACAAATTCAGCCTTGTTTTTAGAGTGAAGTGCGTTAAAAAAATTTCGTCTCCAAGTGAAATAGTTTTCTCCATATTCACCAAGTGGATTGATAACAAAAATCAAACCTGGGTGGTCTGATGGATGCAAGGAATAGGGAGAAGCGTTTGCGACTTTGGGTTGAGGCAGACTCGCAACGTCTGCGACTTTGGGTTGAGGCAGACTCGCTAGTTCATTAGTGTGTCCTTTAGTTCCCATGGCTGGAAAAAAAATTTATCAGGATCTTTTAAGATGCTTTTGATACCATGTAAAATAAGATTACCCAAGTGAGTACTTTTATTGATAATACATCTCAATTTTATATACAAGTTGTACCAGCTCTATAACTAAGGAAACGTATCTTTACATTTAATTACAAATATTCTGATTTATATATCTAAGGAAACATATCCTCTGATTGCGCAATCACATAAGATCTTCCAATAGTATTCGAAAAAATGACAGATCAGCGAAAGCTTTCACTTTTGCCACATTTTTCGACCATGTATATCATTATGTATCACACACTTATTTTGATGGATGCACACAAATATACATATGATACACAGATATGCATTCAATATATACATAAATATATTGCCAAATATACAATGTTATATATCTTCTGGCAAGAGATTTGTATTCACCATTATATGATTTCTGATCTTGGCAACAGCTGAAAAGAAGTATTCCTATATTGCACAAGTCTTATCTTATTGATGCAAACAATAAAATGAATATGGAATATTTGGCAGCTAATTAGACAAAGATTCAGGTTGAATGCTTATGAAATGTAGTTTTTTGCGTACTTCGAATGTTGTATATAAAGTAGACATACTGCTATGCTTCAACAATACTTGTCGTTGCAATCACAGAGTTAAGAATAATTCCGTCATCGATATCGATCTCTTATTTCATATATTCTCAAAATTTCTCTCTACAATGTGAATTACTCTTGATTTTTAGGTGTATAACAGTGTGAATACATTATCTATACATAGTTATTTATTGTTTATACATGATTATACAAAATAGATATATAATTTATAATGTATAATACAGTATAAAAGTGTATATATATATAGTTATAAACTGCAAAAAATTTACGAGAGTCCAACGTAAAATTGCAAATCATGCCAATTTGTTAAGAACTTTACGAATTTCTTGAAATTTGACTTTAATTTACTAAGATAACTACGTATTTAAATTTAAATTCTATATTTCATAGTCAGGATATACTAATTTTACTGGAGATACATACGACATCTTCATTGAAATGAATTCCACATATTTTATTCTTAACAATAAATTTCTGATGGTAAATATGGGTCTTAAGAGAGGCTAAATGTGTGCCAAAGTCCAAACTAAGAAATCTGATGGTATCGCGGTTTGGTTATTTTATAGTATTAAACATAGGTTTATTGGATGATTTTGTTGTCCTAAAAAATAAAAAATAAAATTACACAATTTTTCATAATTTTGTTCATCAAATTTTTATTTCGTGCAAGTAGGGTAAAAATTAATATTCATGGTTATCGAAGCAGTTGAATACCCTCTACATGAAGAAATTCTTTAGTAAGGAGGCAAAGGAACTCCAAAATTTTCTCAGGATAATAAGTTCAAATCTTATCCATTGGTGTGATATTTTTTAATCCGTCGTATAAAATCTCAGCTCCGTCACTGATCGAGATATTGGGTTCTGTACATAACTACCATGTGGCAAAAGTACAAAGATTATTTCTATATCACGATAAGTTACAACAACAAAGAACATCCGCCAGCGTAAAGAAAAAAATTGTGCCAAGTACGTATTTCAAATTAACACATGAAATCTTTGTCAAAATATTTAAATAAATTTGCTTTCCTGTTTGATATGTTATAATAACTAGCATAAATTAATAAAGAAAAATAAGTGTTAAGAGTATTAATTTTGTTTGGTAATTTAGCAAATTTAATTGCACTAGTTCGAAAACAGCCTCTCTATCAGGAATAAAGTATGCGTACACACCATTCTCCCCAAACTCCATTTGTGAGATTATACGGAGTATGTTGTTGTTGGAATTAAGCAAATTCAAGAAGACAAGTAAGAAAAATTAAAACTTGGTAACAGTTGAATCATGAGCTAATCCATTGTGATTAATTTCTCAAACCGCCAATTTATCACCCCTATATGTGATTTACATTTTACACTCTTCAGGATATGTACTCAAAGCAGAGGAGAATATGATCATGGCCCAAAGAATGACCTGAATTCCAATTAGGTACTCTCACAGTTTTAAGGAATGTACACAAACATGGTAGCAAGAGTCTTCCATGGCTCCATCAAACTTGATACAAAAGCCAAATAATGCATTGACTATTGAAGTACAAGACGACGAGTAGTTGATGCACTCTGCATTGATGGCTATTGAAGAAACTACTACTACAACACATTTAGTGTAATGCCACAAGTGGAATTTGGAGAGGAGGTTACATATGCAACCTTACTCCTACCTTGAGAAGATAGAGAGGGCGTTTCCGATAGATCCTTAGAGCTATTAAAGAAACTATGATCATGAATACGATAGATTCTACATTGAGATTCTTCAAAGCTTATAATTATATATGCCTCAAACTTCAACGGAGTTGGAGGCATCAGTTGGTATATAGGTTTCTGAGACCTAATCCGAATTGGAAGATAAACAGAGGATCAAACACGAATATGAACCAGGAAAGAAGATCAAGCATTTATCCTCACCTGCGGGCTTAGTTTGAGAAATTGATCACAGGAAACTTACCAGACCACTGTCCCAAAATCCGTTGCATTGTGTAGGTAAAAGCCACTTCTCCTCATCACAACAAGTCTCATCAACATCAACTATCAACTCAACACAAATATGAATGCCTACAATTCTATCACCTCTGCTAAAAGGTAAGCACCACAGCTCTCAATTGAATAAGCACTTTTGTATGATTTCAAGTATAATCTGCATATTTAAGGAAACATACTACATATATCGACCACAATCAGAAATACATAATAGTATAATCATACATATCAACACCAAAAACATTACATAGAAAATTGATGACTGACGAGGAAATACAACCTAATACTCCACTAAATATTATGTGGTAAACCCCAGTTATTACTCAAGTTGGAGATTATTAAATGGGGATTTAAAACAAAACGTAGATACAGAAAAGAATGGAGAATAGGTACCAAAACAACAAGGGAAAGGAGAAATTCACACCAGCCGATCCCTCAAACTAGCAGAAACACTTTTTGTCTACAACTTACTCAAAGCAAATCCCAACTTATTCGTGATTGGGCAGCTGCAGCATGGGTGCTTGATGTGGTTGTAGGTGATGAGAAATGATCCAGCAATGGCGCTGGAGTGGAATCAAATGTTTCCCACTGTGTTGTTATGACAACAGACCCTGAGGTCGAGTGTCTCGGTTGGTGCTGCTGTTTGCTTTTTACTGGTGAATTCCCAAACGAATGCCTATCTTGATGTTGT
>JAJOOF010005182.1:0-35869 GCA_029582545.1 Solanum lignicaule
ACGAATTTCATCAAGAACTCAAGGATTTACTTTCAAATCTAATAACTTTGCTGAAATTGAATCATGATTTCCACGTGGGTGAACTAATCCAATGCTATGTGATCTCACATACCATGTAGGGATCAGCCTTTGACGAAATCCACAAGCCAAACTTGACGAATCTTGCTTCTCTTCTTCTTTCTCCTCATCTTTTCTCTTCTTTTCTCTTCTCTCAAAACCCTAACTCTTTTTTCCAAAGGCGTAAACTGACTAAGTTAAGTTTATACACCTAAGTAATTATCAAAAACAAATTAAAATAAAAGGGTAAGGAAAAGACTAAACTACCCTTCTAAAATCCGGTTTTAGACTTTCCTTACTCGAACAATCCAACTTCCAAAGAAAATAATTCACACATACGAACTAAGAATCGTGCAAAATCAGTGGAATTGGAAAGATCATTCCAAGAGCTTTCCTTCCATATCTGGAAGTACACCTAACTCATCTTGAGCTAGAAGTTATGGCCATTTGAAGTTGACCAAAACTCAGCTCATTCTAACTTAACAAAATTTCCAGATTTTCATTCTTTTCAAAAATGACTATTTCCAATTATTAGCTTCTTCCTAGTTATTTCAAATTGCGAGATGCTACAAAAAGAAAAATTCCCAGGAATCAGGATCATGATAGAAATACTTCTTCTGAAGAAATATATAGGACCCTAAGCATCAAAACTGGATGTGTATGAAAAATCTTTCATTTGTGAGGCTATAAATGCAGTGATACATACTCATAATTCTTTTTCTTATACATAACTTGACAATTCTGGTTTGCACTTGTTTCCTTGTTTGAGTTTTGACACTTTTCTCTTTGCTTTAGTTTTTTTATGAGAGTTTTTGTTTTGAGTAACTCGGTAGTATTTCTTGGCTTGTCAATGTTCTAGATGGCACTGATCTAGATGCGGTGGAAAAGTCATTGCATAAGTTTGTGAACTATGGGAAGCAAAACAAATAGTCGGTGGCTCAGTTGCTACTTTAGCTGTTAGTCAAGGTACTATGAATCTAGTTAATCTGGCCTCATCTTAAAGAGACTCCCAGTCCCTGGCAAAGATCCAGTTTTTTGGCTCATTATGGTCTCATTTCATTGCAGTCATTGTGGGTTGAGAAGCTATGGGCCAAAGGACTATGTGCAAGTACCTATGAAACATCTTGGCAATCTAAAACATGGGACTCCAAAGTTTGCTGCATCAGTGTAGTTATCTTTCACTTATTGATGTCCGTTGTGCTAAGTAATCTTTGAAATACTATATTAATAGATTATCGTGATCTTTACAGGTTGATGATTTCACTGATCGGTCTCAAAGTGCTGCAAGGGTTGTTGGGGAAGCAGAAGTGAAACACATATACAAGTGTATCCAGCGTACTAGTGAATACATTTCTGCTTTTATGGATGACCTTGTTGAAATACCCACATTAAAATTTCAGTTGTTTGGACGTGCTACCCCCTTTCAATACTGTTCTGAGACAAGGAACATTATAGAAGATGGAAATAGAACCACTCTTCCTTGTAGAGATATCAAGAAGCCGGATCAAAGTAAAGAAAGCTAGAAAGGAATTCAGTTAGCTATACCATCTTAACCTATCACGACAAAAATAAAATGGTCTATAGAAGGTTGGGAAGGATTAACTTTAGTGAGTTGTGAAAAGTCAAAAGGAAAATGGTTTACTGAAGGTTGGGAAGAAGTACGTCAGCGAGTTGGGGTCAACTTAAAGAGGATGGTGGACCACCCGACTCTCCTTGGTCAAAAGGAAAATGGTCTACCAAAGGTTGGGGAAAAGCATCTTTAGCGAATTGGGAACAGTCAAATGGGGACAATGTACCAGCAGACTCTATCTGGGAAAAAAGGAAAAGATCAGATGAAACCCGAGGAGAAACTTCTTCTTCTTAGTGGTTGGGAAAATTAGACACAAAAAGTTGGCCCAAAAGAAAGTACAACAGTAAGTATGCACCTAAGGTTAATGCAGACATGAGGTTTGGGAGGAAGCTAAATTAACCATTTGGTTCTGGATTATGTAGGTTGTGCCTATCTAGTTGAATCATATGCAACAACTTTTACATTCTTGCTAGGATGTAGGGAGTATTTCTTATGAGCTAGGAAACGAACCCGTCGTGATCCTCTTATTCTTGTAATGGTTCGTTAGGACATTTTTTACAGATCGACCTAGCAATTACCTTAGCAAGATGGAATGTGAACTGCTCAATGCACATTTAATTTTCTGTACCTTATGAACAACAAGGAATTGAAGGAAAATAAGATTCTCAATAAGCCAATTCTCTCTCTCTCTCGATCTACTTTACTATGAAAAATAGAGGACATAGTAGATTTCATTCACGTTGTTAATAAATGTCTCAAATAAAAGTTACCCAATTTTTTGTGTAGAGTTATTCGATACTTGTGCTGGCAAGAGATAGCAAGTGTTTGGTATAATAGTCGAAATGTGTGCGATCTCAACCCCACACCATCATTATAAAAAAAAAAAAATCAACAAAGAAATACAATCAATCAGAAAATTTTCACCAAATTTCTATGATAGTAGAAACTTGATTCCAATAAAAAACATACTAAAAGAAACAATGTTTTTAAGTTCTACCTGAACTTAATTAGTCAAGCCTGGTGTAGAAAGCATTTTGCATTCACGCAGGGTTTAGAAAATATATTTAACAACATAGTTTGATATAATAATAATAAATATCTAAATTTTGTCTCCTCTAATAGTCTTAATATCATCGGCAATAGCTTTATCATCCATTGAAATACCAGCAATCCCTCTTTTTGAAAATCCAGCACAATATAGCCCATTCTCTCCTTTCCAATTTATCAATGTTCCATCTTCAAGGAATATTGAGCTATAATCCTACATACAAAATAAAAAAAATTGTACATTATTTGATACAATGATGGTAAAATTAATAGTAAGTCAAATTAGTAACCAGGAAAACTTATCAAGAAAAACTTATCCGCACACGATATTTACAGGCAAGTGGAAAATTTAGAAACTCAAATTTAGAGTTAAAAAAAAGAATGAACATAGTGATAATTTGCAAAACATACCTTTAGCCATTTGGTAGCAATATTCTTGTATCCAGTAGCAAAAATGATTGCATCAAATTTATGTTCATCTCCATTGTCAAACACTACAGTATGTTCCTTTATTTCTAATATTCCAGGAAGTACCTAATAATCAATTGCCCATAAGTTATTTCACAAAAAAAACCTAGTGTTATTTCCATTTTTATAATAGATTATTAATGCATATTAGATGAACTATTTACACAAATATACTGTATTAGACAAAATTACTAAATGCATCTGATTTCGTAACTATAATAGTTCAACGGTTGCCCATGATGATGAACATGTATTTTTATTCTTCTTTATTATATACTACTACTAGGTTCTTGGTAGTGATCAAATTTGAACTCGTGATGTGCGCCTAACCATACATCGCATGTTGTACTTTTACAATAAGACCAAAACCCTTGGAAAAACTAAAGCGATCTGTTTTTCACATAATATTTCTCAAAATAGAATGAAATAAAATAAAAATAGTATCATACCTTCATCTGTCCAAGTTTAATCTTGTCAGTGGCACCAACATCAATTACTGGGGATCTTCCTTTTGATATTTTAACAGAAAATGGGCCTTCTTGGGGTTGTGGTATTCCTAAATTTCCAAATTTTAATTTTGTGTACTTTGCAATTACAGTATCAACCAAAGATATTGGTAAATATTTTAGCAACAACAATGCAGTATACACCATATCCCTTGTTAGAACATGAATCTGCAAAAATATTAGAATAAAATTTATTAAAGCTTTTAGAATTAACAACCATATTTATCAAAAATAAACTTGCATAATCTAACTATAGAAAAGTTATAGTACTTTGGGAGAACATCATGAGCTATAATGTAGATATTTGCGGGTGTAAGTTTCATATTTTGACTATATATTAAAAAATAAGTACCAAATCAGATCAATTATAATGTAATTGTATATAGCTTGTAGTATTCCAAAACATAGATCAAAGTTGGTAAATAGAATTAACAAGGGTTCTAAAAAAGGAAATATATATGAGTAATGCACGAAAGATTATATTAAAAGAGAAATCTAAATTTCATATACAGTTAGTGCAAATAATTTTTGTACAATCATTTATAAAGTCGTCTAGCTGATATCTATAGACAAGTTTCTTCAAAATTATCAGATTCAAATTCCTAAAAGTAAAATATGTTATCTGTGCAACATGTGAAATGACGATGTATAAAATTGATAATAAGACAAACTTAGCAAAAATCAAGATTCTACTTATAAGAAAAAGAAACCCTAGTTCTTTTGCTTCGTATTCAGTTCCTCAAAGTAAAAAATATATGAGTTTTTTATAATTATACTAAACAACTTGTCACCTCTCCAAATCCTAGTCTTCTTTTTCTCACGATATAAGATACCCGATGAGACCTGAATTTAAATTTTTTAATTTTGTGCTATTTAGAAATTGAGTAATGAGATCTTTCTATGTGTTTAGGATATTCAAATATCTATCCAAAATTTTTGTATTTACAATAATCCAACACCATATTCCTTAATCACTTTCTAGTCAACCAATATTCCCTTTTTAAAGAACAACCGATTTCATTAAATCAACTTTGAATTCAGAATCGAGGTTGTTTTTGTAATTTTGTATAGTGCTTGGAGAGATGTTTGTGAAATTTAACACAAATGAAGAATCAGTGGAAATTATTAGAGGTGAAGCTAATTAAAAAATAATTTTTTTGATAAGAAATACCACAAGGATATATATGACTGGATGGATGGTCAATAAAGTATAATGAAAATCATGAGAAATCATGTTCATATTCCGGCCCTTTAACATAAGGGTATGACCTAGTGTTGATGGTCAAGAAACCCATACCCAATATCTTGATGAATTGAGTTACAACATTACAAATGCTAGTAAAAGTAACAGGGAACATGTGAAATAGTTTATGTACAACTAAACTGATCGAACACCACCATATAATAATTTTAATAACAAACACAAACCTACTCACATGCAAACAAATGACGATAAAAGTAAAGATAAGGCATAAAGAGATAGATAGACTTACTGGACTTCTAACAACAATTGATGTGTGACTTTCATAAATTGAAAGATCAAAAGCTATTTACATCCCAGAATTTCCTGATCCAACGACTAATACCTTTTTATACTTATATTTTTCACCATATCTATAATCACTTGAATGGATTATTTCGCCTTTGAAATTTTCTATTCCTATCATTTTTGGAATATAACCTTCGTTATTTTCTCCGGTAGCCAAAATCAAGAAATCACTAGCATACATTTCAATTTCTCCGCTAGTCAAATTTCTTGATTTGACATTCCATTTCTTTTCCCCACTGTTGTAAAAGGCCGATTAAACACAAGTTTGAAATTTTGGCTTGATATTGAAATACTCAACATACTAACTAAGTATTGAATAAATTCTTTTTTCGGCACATACTTAGGTGATGAAGTTGCATGTGGCATAAATGGCAATGAACAAAAGTCCTTTGATAGATGCAAATGAAGTCTATCATAAATCTTTTTCTTCAACAAATAAGCACAACAATCTTCTTTTTCTAAAACAACATTGTTTATGCCCAGTTTGTTTAACCAGGCTGATACAACTATACTGGATGGTCCAGCTCCAACCACAATAATGTCAATTTCTTGCTTTGTGAAATTAGCCATTGCAAAATTTTCAGAAAATTAAACAAAAGTTATTTTTTGAGAATGTTGAAAAGAAAATTGCAATAAGATTTCAAGAAAGGAAATTTAGATGATGAGGTATGTATATATGTTCTTCAAACAGGTTAAAGATGATATTTATTATTTTTTTCCTTTTTTAAAGTGTAATAGAAAACAACAGTTACAAGTAAATGCAAAAATTTTATTAGTGAAACAAAATCTCCATTTTTTCTCAATTCTGTGTTAGATTTGAAAACATTTAATTGAAAGTTATCTTTATCTTAAGTTAAAGGTTTCATATTCATTCTTCTATAAATGAACTTTGGTGTTTCAAAAGAGACAAATCATAAAAATTTAATTGAATTTGACTGATGTTTAGTGACCGGCTAAATTCAAAGTATATATTTTTTTGTCTTTTTATCCGAGTCTTAGATTTTCAGATAAGCACTCAACTAATTAAATTATATTAATTAATTTATATTAGAAAATTATTTTCTTTGTTAAAAAAGTTAGAATTAAGAAGAAAGATGATTTTCTGATATATTAAATAGGAAAAAAAGTTAAATATGCCATCGAAATTTGAGAAAAGGCTTATCAATTTGAGCTATTTCTCAAACGGAAATGACATATGTCACGTCCCGAGGCTATCCCCTTGACGTAAACACAGGACCTAGGATCACGAGTGACCCCAAGCTAAGCCTGAGCTGGCATATCATAGCATACTAAGATAAACTGAAATAAGAAATATTGTGCGGAAGCCTTAAGTCATGAGATAAACTAAAATGATGGGAAAATACCCAATCTAAGTTTGAATATAAAAGTCTATGAGTTTAATAACAACTGGAAGATCAAACTCAAAACTAAAACTGAATCTAACTATGTCTGAGTAAAAGCCTCTAGCTGACATGCCCCCAGCTAACTCTAGAAAAACTAAAACTGAAAGACAGAAAGTAAAAGAAAACATGTTTATCGTCCTCGGAGAATGAGGACTCACTACTGATAATGCTGAGTACGGATCGGGAACAGATCAACATCCGATATGAATGTTGTGGGCATGAACCTACATCACGAGAAGATGTAGTGTAGAGTATGCGTCAGTACTTGAAAGGTACTAAGCATGCTGGATAGGATAAAAATGAACAATATATGCATAATTGAATAAAGCATAGTAATCAATGATATAAGATGAGCATGAAGAATATACTGAACATACTAGACATGAACTAAACTAAATGCAATGACCAAGTTTATAACATACTGAAACTGAATACTCCAATATAACTGGGAACCTGGTCAATGCACTAGAATCTGGCTGTCGGAGCTATTATTAACCGACATAAAATCATGTGAGCTAAGTGTGGAGTCCGATGTAAATGCCCCATAGAGAGGACCCAATATACCTTGCCAAGGGTATAAAGACATGACTGACGTGATCACTAAATATAATGCCCACAGAGGGGACTTAACCTACGGGGGCATGTAGTTCTGGGACTAGGAGGGTGATTGACCCTAGTGCAACATTAAGTACTGATAATGAAACATTTGAAAACTGATGCATGTATATCTGTATAAACTAACCTAGCAAGTGTAATTCATGAACTAAATGAAGCTACACAACTAGGGCTCTGAATTTCATGCTAAAATTAAGCAACATGGTTATGAAAATGTAATATTCTGATTAGGATTAGTCTAACAGCTATATCACAACAATTATCTGAAGTTCTAGAAACCCTAAGTCTAAACAATAAAAAGGGAATCAAGAATCTGAGTGAATTCTAAGGACCTAATCGGTGCAAGAAACCCACTAGTGAAATCCCATATACCTGGTGACGAAATCCATGGAGAAATATTTCGATTCCGGACTGAAACTTGTAAGAAACCTGCTGATTGTTCTAAGGAAAACTGGTGCCCTTTCATCTTCTTTTGTTCTAGTGAAATGTGCATAATATGTTATCAGCAGTATCCTTTAAGGAGGCTATTGTAAGCATAATAAAATACCCAATTTGTTGCAATATTCTTACAACACCAAGTTTGTATTGTTTCAACTTATAAAACACCAAAAGTAAGAGAAATTTACTTTTTGTACTTTTGCAGACTTGTAGTACCTTCTTTGTATTATTTAATGAAATTTAGTTTTCCCAATCCAAATAAAAAAGTAGAAAGAAAAAGATGGTTTGGTTCACCTTTTGTAAAGCACCCTCTTGTACAAACAGATAACGGTGTTACTCTTATAAACTTCTTGTTGCTGTATTTAACCCTTTTTGTCCATAAAAACAAAAGACCATGCATTTTAGGAAAGCCATAGCTGATTAACTTCATTTCAATTTCCCCCTTTGATGAGTCCGAGATTTGGACTCATTTAGGGCTTTGTTTATATAGATTTAGTGTCTTCAAATGCTCATTTTGTGCCAATAACTAATGTAAAATCCTTGATTTTCAGGTTTATGAACTGAGGAACAAAGCAAGGACATTAACAAGCAAAAAGGAACAGAACAGGCTGAAAGGATGAAGAAAGACAGCCTGGTGAATGCCAAGTTCAATTAGTGAATTGCCGAATGGCTATTTGACCACCTAAAGTTCTAGTGTGCCAAGCCCTGAAGGAAAGAACAAATTTGGCGATGGAAATGAGCAGTCGGTGGATCGCCGAGTTATTTTGAGAAGCAAAGATAGATCACCCAAAGTTACATACCTAGATGATGCTGAATGCCAAGGCAGAAGGGCGATGCAAGTGACCAAAGGGCGGCTCACCGAGTGGTTCGGCGAGCCCGACTTACTTCGTTGAGTGACTCTTCGGAACACATTTTTGGTGACTATAAATACATTTTTGAACATTTAGTTTAGTATCTGAGATCATATATTCTTAGTCTATTATTGAGTTTGGAATGGGTGAGACAGTTTTCTCTAGTTTTTCCTAAGTTTTGAAGAACTGAAGTTTTTCACTTTTGAGAAATTTGAAGTGGGTCTTTGAGATTCTTCAAATTGGAGCATTGTAAGGACGAAATCACTCTTACCCAGTTGATGGATAATCAATTTGGTAATAGTTTTTACCTTTTTATGATGTCTAGCTAAAACCCCAAATCTTGGGGTGTGATTATATGATTATGGGCTAATTTAGTTTATGAGTATTGCTAATTGTTAGTTTAAATGCTATTTATAAGCGAGTTTAATCATTAATTGTGGTTTAATTTAATAATTATAGTTTCAAATGCAGTTATGTGTTTGTGTTCTTGGCTTGCTAGAGAGAGAGGTTTTAGAACTAAAATTATTGATTGATAGTCTGTGGTTATTGGGCTGACCTGGGTTCAGTTCGAGAGAGTGAATCCTACACTCAATCCCACACATTCAGCTTGAGATAGTGAACAGACTAAGGTGTGGGTTGTTCTTATTTTGCATGCTTGTTGATGTTCGAAAGAAATCAACTTGATTCGGGGTAAATTGTTCAAAAAAAAGTTTACCTCCTCTATAGCCTAGTTTCTCAGTAATATCTAGCTATTTACTAATAGTTGCAATTACCCATTCATCTATATTAGCCTATAATCGATCATATCCCAAGAACCCGTCTCATTGTTGTTAAGTTTTATTGTTTGCCGTTGTTTGTAGTTGATAATCAAAACCAAAATCCTAATTGAACATTCGTGTCACCCCCTAATTTGAATGATGTCTTTCCAAATTGAATCTGAAACACGTACCGCTCCCTGTGGGATTCGACCCCAACTCATTTAGTTGGCTTTTATACTGATTTACGATCGTTGAACACCTAGAATTGTATGAGGTGTGGCTGAAACGTTAAAATCAAAATAGTGTCGTTGCTGGGGAGTTGTGTTGTTTGAGATTCTTTTTGTGAAGTTGAATTTTGTTCTTTTTAGTCATAGTTGAATCTACTTATTTTTAGTTTTGGTTTTCGTGTTGCTTGTTTAAAACAGAGGAAATGAGTGTCAACACAAGCAATGGTAGCCAAGTGGGCTACCAAGATGACATCGAAAACCTCAATGATGTCAATGAACCAAATGTCAATAACCCAAATCTAATAGGTGGAGTTGGTGCCATTCGCTTGCCTCCGGCTGAAGGGAACGATGTGTTCCACATTATAAGCACCATGTTGCAACTCTTGCAGTTGAAACGGTTGTTTGGTGGGTTGGATCTTGAGGATCCCCATGAGCATATAAGGAACTTTGTTGATGTTTGCGGGTTGTTATCCTTTAAGAACATATCCCAAGAGTCGGTCCGGTTGAGGTTGTTCCCATTTTCTCTAATGGGAGAAACATGTAAGTAGTTGGCTGAATTGCCAAGAGATTCTATCACTTCGTGGGAAGAGCTTGTCACCACATTCCAAGTGCGATTTTTCCCTCCTTCGAAAATGATGACACTTAGGGACAATATCCAAAGCTTCAAGCTCTTGGAGGGTGAGCCAATCCATGAGATTTGGCTATGATTTAAAAAGTTGGTGTTGCAATGCCCAACTCATGGTTTGCCCGAAAATGTTTTCCTACAATACTTTTACCGAAGCCTTGAGTAGGTGAAGAATGGAGAGGCTGATTAACTTTCTCCGGGAGGTTTAATGTAACAGCCTTACATTATAGCAGCCCAGCTTTTGGAATGTATAACCAAAATTAACCAGGCATGGTACACCTGTGAAGATCAGGTCTCCCTTCTCACTTTTAAATTAACAAAGGAGCAGCTTGAGAAAGATCAAGAGACGGACCAAAACATGGCAAAGAAGATAACCCAACTTGACATTTTGGCCGAAAATGTCATGGGAGCTTGTGCTAGGAGTGTCATTGTTGTGGGTGTGGGTTGTGTAGGCCTTGATGAGGCCAAGTTTGAAGCATTGTATAATGATGAAGTGAACTTCCTAGCCAACCAAGGAGGAGGTTATCGTGCAAACTACCCAAGGCCAGGTGGTAACCAAGGTTGGAACCTAGATGAGGGATGGAGAGACCGAGATAGAGAGTGGCGCGATCGTAATTCCATTTGGAAAGAAAGAGAAGGGGATGAGGATAGGTATGTTCCTCCTCAAGAGCGTCAAAAGCCCAAATATTCTGAAGGTGGTCGTGCAGAGCATATTCCTTCTCGTATTCTCAACAAGGTTGAAGGGTATGATAAAATTTTGAAGGAGATGAATGAAGATGTATCGACCCTTAACCAGATGGTGACCTCTCATTCCGTCTCTATCAAGCATTTAGAGAACCAAATGGATCAAATTTCTTCTCATTTAAACCCAAGACAACAAGGATTTTTCCTAGTGATACTATGGCAAACCCCAAGAATGAAGTTTGAGCAAGGACTTGCGTCGTGCCACGACGTTAACTAAGGCGCTTCTTAGGAGGGAACTCAAGTTTTTATTGGTTTATTTGAATTTTGGAATAACGTGTGTTGAATGTGCAAGTTGAAGTGTATAATGTGTTTGGAAAGTGTAGGTTGGCGAGCAAAATGTCCAATCGGTGACTCGCCGAAGAGGTCGGCGAGCTCAACTTGGACTGCCGTTAGGCTCAAGAAAATATCAGGTTGGATTCTGTAAAACTCGCCGGGCCCATGGACAAGTCCGCAACTCGCCGAAGAGGTTTGCGATCCCGACTTTGTCTGTCGTTTGGGCCCCCACATTAACTGGAGGTCCTGTAAAACTTGACGAGGCAAGTAATCACTCGGCGAGTCGCCGAGTGGTTTGGGGAGGAAAAATAACATCGCCGAAAGGGTGCGAACTGGACGGTTTTTAAAAGTTGAAAGGTTTAAAATTTCAAACTCTTTCACATTCCCTCACTTTTTAACTTCATACATTCACACCCGCACTCTATATTTCCCATATTCTTGTGTTTTACTACTTTTGGGTCGTCAATCTTGTGTTCGGAGTTGGAATTCTTTGTCACCTAGCATTACAAATCGTATTTCAGCATAAAAGGTTGGTTTTTCGAACACCTAACTCAGAATAACATTTGAACTCATTTGCAATTATGTAATTGTTATTGATGTGTGCTGGGCCTTTCTGAAATCATAAATGTGTGCTAGTTTGCCTTTTCTAGTTTTGATATCGTGCCTAAAATTACCTGAATTATTAATTTCCCAAATTACGTGCTTTAAAATTTATCATAAATTGTTGGGTTGCGGTATTTAGTTGTTGGGTCTAGTCGGGTGAAGTTTGAGTAACCCAAATTGTGCTAAATGAAGTGCTTTGCCCAATGATGGAGTGTTTGACGTCATTCTTAAGGGGTAAAGTCGTAAAATGGCCAATTTTGGCTAAACTGGGGGAAGTTTGAGTACCCCGGTGGCATGGGTCTAATGGTTCTGAGCCTAATTGAGTGGTGTGTTGTTTGATTTTGTTTTCGGGGGCTGCGGGTTGGATTTTGGAAGTCGGGGTTGAAAATGGCACATTAGGCAGTTTGGCGAGCTGGGTCGAGCTCGCCGAACCACTCGACGGTTAGCCAAAGTCCACCCAGATCTCCTTTAAGTTCATGATTTAGTTGAGTTTGGGTTTGTAACTTTCGGTGAGAAGCCTGAGCTCGCCGAAAGTCTTCTTTGATCGCCCTTTCTGCGCCCCTAACCCCTAAAATGCACTATAACTTTCGGCGGGCTAGTCTGTGCTCACTGAATGAGGTCGGTGATTCTCCTAAAGGCCCTTCTCATCACTGACATGCTATTTTTCTGGGAAACTTTTGAGCTAATCCTTTCGGCGAGCCTGATCTGGCTGACCAAAGTGATTTGGTGACTCGCCAATTGGTTCGGCAAGTCTTTTTGCAGCTTATTTTCTGCATATTTTCATGAATTGTTCAAACTTATTTTGGTATATTTTGCAGATATTGCTAGAACCAACCTGAATCTGCCTCTTCGCAAAAGAGCACGGGGAATAGTTATTAATGAGGGGGCAACTACCCCTTCCAAAAAGGGGAAGAAGGCACCTCCCAAGGGAGGCAAAGGCAAGGGCAAGGCGCCCGCATCTGAGATACCGAAGCACAACTATGGCAGTGAGGGGGATTTTTTTGACTCCCTGGATGCATTCTCTGAGCCTGAGGATGACTAACCTCTGCAATCCTAGTGAGATGAAATTCGCTCCAGAGTTTGCCAAGATCCATCTAGGATCCTAGAGGCCACACCTCCTACTGCTAATACAATGCCAACTCTGTCATAGACGGTGATTCCAGCACCACTAGTTTAGGATCCCCCTCCTCGACTATTCAATAGGCTAAATACCAAGGGGTTTAGGATGATTCTCGAGGAGAAGATTCTATCCATAGAGGGCCTAGAGGGAAGGTATCCCAATGTGTGGGACACTCTACGGTTCCATAGATTCGAGCAGTTTACCAGTCCCCGAGGCCCATACATTCCTACATGGATCTGGGAGTTTTACTCAGCATACGGTGACCTGGTACCTAAGGGCAAGAAGAAGGCCAGTGCTTTCAGACTGGTAGAATCCATCATGGTACGGGGGATAGTAGTGAGATGCAATCGTGATCATAGCAACGTTATATTTGATAGAGGGTCAGTTTTTGACTACCCAAATTTGGCTACCACTGCGACACCTTTAGATAATCTCAAGGGCTGGCTTCCCCCCTCATTTCTGCCACCACCCCGATGTGGATTAAGGTAGAAGCTACGATTGAGAAGAAGGAGTTGAATGTAGTTGCGCAGTACTGGTTTGGATTCATTAGCAGCTCCATTATGCCTTCACAGAATGAGTCCATCCTCTGCCATCCAAAGGCGGCCTGCCTTGGGTCAATCATAGCTCGGAGGAACATTGACTTGGGACCTATCATTGAGCAAGAGATGGCCATGAGGGCCAAGCAGCTCCAAACATCCCTTCCTTTCCCGATCCTGAATACAGAGCTGTGCCGGCGTGCTGGAGTTCCTCGTGATGAGAAGAGGGACATCGAGGTCACTCTAAAAAAATCCACAGACATCCGGCGCATAGAGGCCGTGTACACTCGAGAGGAAGCAGATAGGAGGAGAGCAACTCCAGTGGATACATTTTCGGAGGTTGATGTTGATTCGATACCTGTAGAGGCACCGTTGCCTACTCTCGCCTCCGGGCCTTCAGGTACTCCCGCTTTCAGTTCCTCCCAGGCTCCTGGTTCTTCTACTCCTTCCCAGCCTACCAAGATCACTCAGGCCATGATACTGAAGATGGGCCCTTAGCCCATTTTACTGATGTGTGGGTTACCCGATTAAAGGTCGAGGTACCTTGGAAGATCGAGCGGGACATCCTAGCTGCATTTACACCCCTCTGGACATCTATTGATGCTCTCACACCGAGAGTAGAGACTTATGAGAGTCAATAGGGGGCTACTTCAGAGATGACGACTTTGTAAGCTGAGGTTGCAGACTTGAGGAAGGACGTGGACTATCTAAAGTCTACAGACTTCACTTCTTTATTTGAGGCGGCTAAGATTGATGAGGAGCAGCTTGGTGTCGATGATGAGGCTACTTATGAGGGCCTTACAGAGGTTGAGAAGGCTATAGTGGATTCAGCTAGGTAGATTTCATTGGCAGATACACCCATGGCTGAGCCTAGTGGAGTCAATGCTGCTGATGTGACCCTGGGCATTGATGCCCCGACAGATGAAGCGATTGTGTAGACATGTATTTTTCTTTACCTCCCTCTATGTCATGTTTATTGACTTTTATTACTTTGTTGCATTTGAGGACAACTGCATTTTTGTTTGTCTGTGGTGGGGTGAGGTATTTTCATTCCTACCTCTTGTGATTACATCTTTTGTATATATTATTGGGTTTTTGTGTTTAAATTGTGTTTTGATATTGTCTTGTGGATGTTTGAGCTTGTGGCTCCTCATTATGAATGCAAATGGTTTTTGACTCTTTTTGCCTCTCTTGTGTGTGATTGTGGCTATTCTTATGCAAATTTTAGTATCGGTTATGATCAACACTGATGACTTGAATAGTACTCTTAATTGAACAAAAATGAATGCGCAGCTATGATGAGGCAAAATTAAGTTGCATAGACAATAATTGGACTTTTTGCATCTCGTTGTGACTAGCCGATTATTGAATGAGTCTGTTGTGATGAACATTGCACACTCGCGAAAGTGTGGAGTCTTGTTTGATATTGGTGACAATGCCTTGTGTGATGAGCTTACAGTGAACCTTGTGTGATGACACCTAGAATTTTCCCCGTTAGTCCGGTTGACTAAGTGATGCAAGCTCTTAAATGATCTTAGGCCACAATTTTGAAGAGTGAAACACTTTGACAATATACCTCTCTTTTGGTCAACCTTGTGAGATGTGTGAACTTGCTTGAACCCCCTTTGAGCCTTATCCTTTTCTTGGAAGAAACTTGAGCAAATGTGACCCCTCTTTATCCATTCACCCATAATTCTCATGAAGTGTGGTTTGTTTGAATAGCTAACTTAGGTCAAAAGCCTAAGTTGGGGGTGTGGTGAAAAGAGGAGCTAAATCAAGTAGTGTGAAGAAGTCCCCCTTGATCCATGGACTTGAAAAATATGGAACCCCTCCATACAAAAAAAAAAGTGAAAGAAAAGAAGAAAGCAAAAGAAAAAATAAATGAAAAGTTGCGAAAGAAATGGGGTGTTCGGTATTCCATTGGAAGTTGAATAATGGGGAGAATTTTGAGCATGAGTAAAATTGCTGAAGAAAAGGAAGGAAAGTGATGTTCATACCACATTTCATGCCAGTGAGCCTAAATGACCATACCTTTACACTAAGCCCCGTTACAAGCCTTGAAAACACCTTTTTGATCTTGAGTGAGCTAAATCGAATGTTGATTGGAAAATAAGGGCAAACCTATGGGTGAAGTCATGCATGTGTCCATCTTTGTGAGTGTGAGAAATGTATGTGATTCCGGAACTATAAATTGTTGAATAGTTATGTGTGAATATAGAATCATCTTTGTTGTGAGGGCATTTGAGTACCTTGTTGAGCTTGAACTTACATTTGAAGCAAGTATTGTGAACTTGAGCATCTTTGATAAAGGTGAGTCACAACTTGAATCTTTGAGTGCACAATTGATCCTTGCATAAGTAAGTTGAGTCTTGTGGTGTGCATTCATGATTGAGTCTTTTGTAGAACTGTTTGAGACATCATTTTTTGAAATGCTGAACTTGAGTTTTACTTGAGGACAAGCAAAAGTTTAAGTTGGGGGTGTTGATCAGTTTGAGATTTGGACTCATTTAGGGCTTTGTTTATATAGATTTAGTGTCCTCAAATGCTCATTTTGTGCCAATAACTGATATAAAATCCTTGTTTTTCAGGTTTATGGATTGAGGAACAAAGCAAGGACACTAACAAGCAAAAAGGAACAAAACAGGCAGAAAGGATGAAGAAAGACAGCCTAGTGATCGCCAATTTCACTTGGCGAATCGCCGAATGGCTATTTGACGGCCTAAAGTTCCAATGTGCCAAGCCCTGAAGGAAACAACTAATTTGATGATGGAAAGGAGCAGTCGGCGGATCTCCGAGTGAATCCGCAAAGCCAAGATAGATCGCCCAAAGTTACAGACCTGGAGGATGCTGAATGCCAAGGAAGAAGGGCGATGCAGGTGACCAAAGGGAGGCTCGCCGAGTGGTTCGGCGAGCCCGACTTACTTGGCTAATTTTCGACGACTATAATACATTTTTGAACATTTAGTTTAGTATCTGAGATCATATATTCTTAGTCTATTATTTATTTTTGAACAGGTGAGACAGTTTTCTCTAGTTTTTGCTAAGCTTTGAAGAATTGAAGTTTTTCACTTTTGAGAAATTGGAAGTGGGTCTTTGATATTCTTCAAATTGGAGCATTTTAAGGATGAAATTACTCTTATCCAGTTGAGGGATAATCAATTTGGTAATAGTTTTTACCTTTTTATGATGTCTAGCTAAAACCCCAATTCTTGGGGTATGATTATGGACTGATTTAGTTAATGGGTATTGCTAATTGTTAGTTTAAATGCTATTTATAAGTGAGTTTAATCATTAATTGTGGTTTAATTTTAGAATTGTAGTTGCAAATGTAGTTCTATGTTCGTGTTCTTGGCTTGCTCGAGAGAGAGAGGTTTTAGAACTAAAATTATTGATTGATTGTCTGTGTGTATTGGGTTGACATGGGTTCAGCTCGAGAGAGTGAATCCTAAACTCAGTACCACACATTTAGCTCGAGAGAGTGAATGGACTAATGTGTGAGCTATTCTTATTTTGTATGCTTGTTGATGTTCGAGAGAAATCAACTGGATTCGGGGTAAATTGTTCGAGAAAAAGTTTACCTCCTCTATTGCCTAGCTTACTCACTAATATCTAGCTAGTTACGAATAGTTGTAATTACCCATTCGTCTATATTAGCCTATAGTCAATCACATCCCAAGAACCCATCTCATTATTGTTAAGTTTTATTGTTTGCCGTTGTTTGTAGTTGATAATCAAAACCAAAACCCCCATTTGACATTCGTGTCACCCCCTGATTTGAATGATATCTTTATTCGGTAATGTTTATTCATATGACTGATTTGAACATGTTCATATTTCCAAATTGAATCTGAAACACGTACCGCTCCCTGTGGGATTCGACCCCAACTTATTTAGTTGGATTTTATACTAATTTACGATCATTGAACACCTAGAATTGGATAAGGTGTGCTTGAAACGTTAAAATCACCCCTCATAGCCTTAGCTTATTCAGAACGACTTTCAATGTTTCTGAATGACTTTTTGCTTATTTGTTTTGTATGTGTATATTTTCTTTCTAGAGGGCTATTAATGTAGTTGTTTTGTTAATAATCTGTTTTTTTTTTCATTTGGGGTCAGGTGAACTTCACAAACAGGAAATCCTCCAATACTGCTTCCATTTTTTGCCATATTAGAAGGTAACTATGAACCATTACTTTTTCAGTTATCTAACGGCTTTTGGAAGGGATGTACTAATTTTAGTATCAATAGAGAGTATTGTGAAGTACTGTAGTAGAAAAGAAAAATTCCCAGGAATCAGGATCATGATAGAAATAATTCTTCTGAAAAAATATATAGGACCCTAAGCATCATAACAGGATGTTTATGAAAAAACATTCATTTGTGAGGCTGTAAATGCAGTGATACATACTCATAATTCTTTTTGGTAGGGAATCATTTTATTATTCAGTTTTTGAAGTTGAGAGCTTACACTGAATAGAGAGACAATATTTCCTTAGCTTTGAAGATTTCCATTTCTAAGAAATTGGAAGTGGGTGTTGAAGATTCTTCATCTTAGACCTTTGTAAAGACTATATCAATTCTACCCAGTTGTGTTTCCACAACTGGGTAACAATTTTTACCTTTTTACTATGTCTAGCTAAAACTCCAAATTCAAGGGATGTGATTATGTGATTATTATTTGATTTAACTGTTGGGTGTTGTTAATTGATAGTTGTTAAAAAGTGATTTCGTTCAGTAATTGTGGTTGAATTTAATGGGTTGTAGTTGCAAATACAATCTTAACTTTGTGTTTTTGGCTTGCTCGAGAGAGAGGTTTTAAAACCAAAATTACTGAATCAATGGTCTGTGGGTATTGGGTTGTCATGGGTTCAACTCGAGAGAGTGAATCCTAAACCCTTTTCCACACATTCAGCTCGAGAGAATGAATGGACTAAAGCGAAGGTTGTGCTTCATTACTGCTTATTGGTGTTTGAGAGAAACCAATAATTGTTTAAGAGAAAATTTACCCCCACTAAAGTCTGCTTATTCACTGATTTGCAGTTGTTTACTATTAATTGCAATTACCCAGTTGTTTAGCTTGGCCCAAAATCCAATTACATCCCAAGAATCCCGTCTCTATATTCGTATTTTCATGTTATTTACTGTTTTAGTTGATAATACAAACAAACCCCCTTGATATTTGACACTTGTGTCACCTATAATTTAATCCATGTTTTTCTTCGTAAATGTTTTTATCTATGATTGACTTGAGCATATTCTTACTTACCTATTGATTCTCGAGTACGAACCACTCCCTTGGGACTCGACCCCAACTTACTAGTTGGGTTATATGACTATTGAACAATTGCTGATGCTTAGTATTGGATGAAGCATCTTTGATAGCGTTACACATTTATCAAAATGGCGCCGTTGCCGGGAAGTGGTGTTACTTGAGAATTTTTAGTTAAGTTGGATTTTTTTCTTGTTAGTTATAGTTCTACTTACTTAATTTTTAGTTTTGTTTTGCTTGTTTGTGTATTAAAATAGGAAGTATGAGTGTAAATGGTAGCAATGGCAGCCAAGTAGGCCATCAAGATGATATCGAAAACCTCAACAAAGTCAACGAGCCTCATGCTAATGACCCCCATCTCATAGGAGGTATTGGTTCCATTCGCTTGCCTCCGGCCGAAGGGAATGCGGTGTTCCACATCACGAGTACTATGTTGCAACCATTGCAACTAAAATGGGTTTTCAGTGGTTTGGCTCATAAAGATCCCCATGAGCACATTAGAAACTTCCTAAATGTATGCGGACCATTCTCCTTCAAGAATATCTCCCAAGAATCGGTCCGGTTGAGGTTGTTCCCATTCTCTTTGATGGGAGAAACATGCAAGTGGCTAGCTGAATTGCCACCTGAATCAATCACTTCATGGGAGGAGTTGGTTACCGCATTTCAAGTGCGATTTTTCCCTCCCTCGAAGTTGAAGACTCTTTGGCATAGCATTCAGAGCTTTAAGAGTCTAGAAGGCGAGCCAATTCATGAAACTTGGCTGCTATTCAAGAAGTTAGTGCTTCAATGCCCAACCCATGGATTGCCTAATAACGTGTTGCTGCAGTATTTTTACCGGAGTCACGACTCGGTAAATAAGGGTGTTGCTGACCAACTTTCTCTGGGAGGTTTGATGCAGCAACCTTATGTGACAACGACTTAGCACTTGGATGGCATGACTACCATAAATAGGTCGTGGTACATTCGTGAAGACTAGTTCTCCCCTCAAACGTTCAAGTTGACGAAGGAACAGAAGGAAAAGGACCCAAAGAGGGACCAGAACATGGCCAAGATCATGACACAACTTGACATTTTGTCTAAAAATGTCATGGGAGCTGGTGCTCGAAGTGTCAATGTGGTGGGTGTCGGGTGTGCTAATCCAGATGAGTCCAAGTTTTAAGCCTTGTATAATGAAGAGGTAAATTTCCTAGCCAACCAAGGTGGTGGTTATCGATCAAACTACCCTAGGCAGGGTGGTAACTAAGGTTGGAGTAGGGATGAAGGTTGGAAATATCGAGATCATGAATGGAGGGACCGTAATCCAAATTGGAAGGATGGGGAGAATGATAGGTATGTGCCTCCCCATGAGTGCCAAAAGCCAAAGGATTTTGAAGGTGGTAGGTCTGAGGATATGCTTTCTCGTATCCTCAACAAAGTTCAGGGGTCGGATAAGATCTTGAAAGGGATGAAAGAAGACGTGTCAACCCTTAGCCAGACCGTCACCTCTCATTCAGTGTCGATCAAGAAGTGGGAGACCCAAATGGGTCATATCTCGTCTCATCTAAACCCGAGACAGCAAGGGGGTTGCCTAGTGACACTATGGTCAATCCCAAGAATGAGGTTTGAAGGTGGACTTGCATTGTGCCATGATGTTAACTAAGGAGCTTCTTTGGAGGCAACCCAAGCTTTATTTTCTTTCTTTTTAAATTTGGAATAATGGTGTGTTGATTGTGCAGGTCAAAGTGTGGAAGGTGATTGAAAAGTACAGGTTGGCGACCAAATGGTCTAGTCGGTGCATCGCTGAAGGGGTTGGCGACCCCGACCTAGACCGTCGTTGAACTCAAAACAATTTTACATTGGAGTCTGTGAAACTTGGCAAGCCTAGGAAATTATTGGCGAATCACTGACCAGGTCAGCGATCCCGATCTAATCCACCGTTTGGACCTCCACATAAACTGAAGGTTTTGTAAAACTCGGCGAGGTTAGTGACCACTTGGCGTTTTGCCGAGTGGGTCGGCAAGCACGACTAATGTCACAGAATGGGCGAGAACTGGACGGTTTTTAAAAGGCCAAAGGTTTAAACTTCTAACTCTTTCACTTTCCCTCACTTTTGAACTTCCCAAACTCACACCCGCACTTTAGTTCCTTATATTTTTGCATTTCTACCCTATTTTAGTTGTTGGAATTATGTTCGGAGTGGATTACGTTGCCGCCTAACGTTTCAATATCATTTTAATCGGCATCTAAGGTTGGTTTTCCAAACCCCGAGTTTACATTTAGCGATTTTGTACTCATTTTCAATGATTTTATCATATTGTCGTGTGCTGGGCCGCTCTAATCTTAATTGTGCATGTGTGTGCCTCTGTTAATTCAAAAATCTTAATAATAATGTTTAGATTGTTGAGTTCCTGTGAATTTGTGCCTTAAAATTGGTTATGTCTTATGGGGTTGTGGTTGCATGTTGTTTAGTCTAGTTGAGTGAAGTCTAAGTAACCCGTATTTGTGCCAAATGACATAATTTGCCAAATGATAGAGCGGGTGAAAACATTCTTAAGGGCAAAAGTCATCAAATGGCCAAATTTGGCAAAACCGAGAGAAGTCTGAGTATTCCATGGTGATGGGTGTTATGGGTCTTGCTTTAATTTGACTAGTGCATGCTTTGATTTTGTTTTTGGGAGTTGCGGGGTTAAAATTGAGAAGTTGGGTTGAAAGTAGGCACGTTGGTCCCCATTTCACCTTTAATTTCATCCTTTAATTGATGTTGGGTTCTGTAACTTTCAGCGAGAAGCCTGAGGTCGCTGAAGACACTCGGCAACTCACCGAAAGTCTTCTTCATCGCCCTTTGTCTGCATCCCTGAACCCTTTTTCTACTGTAACTTTCGGTGGGCTAGGACTTGCTCACCGAACGCTATCGGCGATTCGCCGAAAGGACCTTCCCATCACCGACTTGCTAAAAATTTTGAGCCAATCCCTTCGGCGAGCCCGACCTAGCTCACCAAAGATATTCGGCGACTCGCTGACTGGCTCGGTGAATCTGTCTGCACCTATTTTTCTGTGCTTTTGTTTGAAGTTTTCCAACTTTTTCGTGATGTTTTGCAGATATGGTGAAGAGAAATAAAGATATGACGCCCTGGAAAAGAGTACGGGGTATCACTATCAACGAAGGGGGATCAAATCCTCCAAAAATAGGAAGGCAAGAGACTCCAACTAGAGGTCAGAGCAGGGGCAAAAAGCCCATTTATGACAGGGATACTACTCCCCGAGGCCCCTATATTCCTTCATGGCCCGGGGATTCTATGCAAACCTATCTGACAGACATACCTTTGGCAGCTCCTAGTGGGTCTGGTACTTCTGTTCCTTCTAAGGTGACCCCAGACACTGATGCCCAATTTCAGATTGATGCACCGGGAACTGATGCCCAGACAAATGGAGCGACTGATTAGACAGGACCCCTCTTTATCTCCCTCTCTGTCTTTCTTTATTTTAACTTTTGTATATTTTTGTTTGCATTTGAGGACAAATGTTTTATTTGTGGTAAGGTGAGGCCTACCTTTTGTGATTTTGTGACTCTCTGGTTTTGTTTGTATATTGAGTTTTGAGCTGAAATTGTGTTGTACACTGCTTTTTGTGGAATGTTTGAGCTTGTGGCTCTATGTTTTTAATTGCAAATGATTTTTGTCCCTTCCAAAAAAATTTCCACCTCCTGTTTGTGTTAAATGTGGCTGTTCTTTTACAAAATTGAGTATCGGGTTTGATCAGTACCGATGGCTTGAATAGTGCTCATAATCGAACAAAAATGAATGTGTGGCAACGATGAGGCCAAATTAAGTTGCATAACCAATATGTGAACTCTTTGCATCTCGTTGTGACTAGCCAAGTGTCGAATTTAGTCTCTTGTGATGAGCATTGCACACTAGCGAAAGTGTGGAGTCTTGTTTGATTATGGTGTCAATGCCTTGTGTGAAGAGCTTACCGTGAACCATGTGTGATGACACCTAGAATTTTCCCCGTTGGTCCGGTTGACTAAATGATGCAATCTCTTGATATGATCTTAGTCAACTTTAAAGAGCATGAAACAATTTGACATTATACCTCTTTTGTGTCCTACCTTGTAAGTGTGTGAACTCCTTTTGAGCACCCTTTGAGCTTTAACCTTTTCTTGGAAGAAACTTGATGAAAACATTGTGACCTTTTCTTGGTCCAATACTCATATTCCTCATGATTTGTGATTTGTTTGAATAGCCAACTTAGGCCAAAAGCCTAAGTTGGGGGTGTGGTGAAAAGAGAAGGTAATCAAGACGTGCAAGAAAGTCCCCTTTTACCCATGTTTTGAGAAAAATGGAACCCCTCCATAAAAATTTGAAAAAGAAGAAAAGAATGAAAAAGAAAAAGAAAGAAAAAGTTGCGGAACAAAGTTGTGAAAATGCAAAAAGAAATGGGGTTTCCAACAATCCATGGAAAGTGAATAATGGGATGACTTGTGAGCACGAATGAAGAATGATGAAGAAAAGGAAAGGAAGTGTTGTTCACACCACATCTCATGAGGACTATAGTCATTCAGCCTAAATGTCCATACCTTTGCACTCAGCCCCGTTACAAGCCTTGAAAAGACCTTTTTGATCTTGAGTGAGCTAAAACAAATGTTGGTTGAAAAATACGGGCAAACCTATGGGTGAAATCATACATTATGTTCATCTTTGTGAGTGTGAGCATTGCATTTGATTCTGGAACTTTAAATTGTTAAACCATTGTGTGTGAATATGGAATCATTCTTTGTGTGAGGGCATTTGAGTACCTTTGTTGAGCTTGAGATTCTTTGATATTGGTGAGTCACAACTTGACTCTTTGAGTGCACAATTGATCTTTGCATGAGTAAGTTGAGTCTTTTTGTGTACATTCATGATTGAATCTTGTATAGCACTATTTGAGACATCCTTTTTGAATTGTTGAACTTGAGTTTTACTTGAGGACAAACAAAAGTTTAAGTTGGGAGTGTTGATGAGTCCACGATTTGGACTCATTTAGGAATTATTTGAATAGATTTAGTGTCCTAAAATGCATGTTATGTACCAATAACTAATGTAAATCCTTGAATTTCAGGTATTTGGATTGAGAAACAAAGCATGGACACCATTGAGCAAAAAGGGACAAGGCAGTTGGAAGAACGAAGGAAAGAAGGCCTGAGGATCGGCTAACCCATTTGGCGAGTCACCGAACGGCCCAGGTCTCGCCTAATGTTCAAGAGTACCAAGCCCTGAAGGAGAAAATCTAGTCGGTGAGAGAAAGTAGCAGTCGGTGAGTCGCCGAACGGTTCTGCGATGCAGTGCCATATCGCCCAAAGTTACGGAACCTGAACATGCTAAAGGCAAAAGCAAAACAACGATGAAAATGAATAAAGGGCGGATCACCGAGTGGATCGGCGATCCCGACTTACTGCGCCGACTAAACCTTCGCAACACACTTTTTGACAACTATAAATACTTGTTTAATTTTTTAGCTTAGTAATCAGATTTGGTAGGGAATCATATTCTTATTCGGTTTTTGAAGTTGAGAGCTTAGAATTGAATAGAGAGACAATATTTCCTTGGCTTTGAAGATTTCCATTTCTAAGAAATTGGAATTGGGTGTTGAAGATTATTCATCTTAGACCTTTGTAAAGACTATATCAATCCTACCCAGTTGATGGAAACACAACTTGGTAATGATTTTTACCTTTTTACTATGTCTAGCTAAAACTCCAAATTCTTGGGGTGTGATTATGTGATTATGGGTTGAATTAACTTCTAGGTATTGTTAATTGATAGTTTATTTGTTGTTTAAAAGTGATATTGATCCGTAATTGTGGTTGAATTTAATGGGTTCTAGTTACAAATACAATCTTAACTTCATGATTTTGGCTTTCTCGAGAAAGAGGTTTTAAAACAAAAATTACTGAATTGATGGTCTGTGGTATTGGGTTGTCATGGGTTCAGCTCGAGAGAGTGAATCCTAAACCCTTTTCCACACATTTAGCTCGAGAGAGTGAATGGACTAAAGTGAAGGTTGTGCTTTATTGCTGCTTAATGGTGTTCGATAGAAACCAATTTGATTCGGGGTAAATTGTTCGAGAGAAAGTTTACCCCCACTAAAGTCTTGGTTATTCACTAATTTGCAGTTGTTTACTATTAATTGCAATTACCCGTATGTTTACCTTGGCCCATAATCTAATCACATCCTAAGAATCTTGTCTCTATATTCGTATTATTTACTGTTTTAGTTGTTAATACAAAAAAAAACCCTTGATATTTGACACTTGTGTCACCTATAATTTAAACCATGTTTTTCTTCGTAAATATTTTTAACTATGATTGACTTGAGCATAGTCTTACTTACCTATTGATTCTCGAGTACGAACCACTCCCTTGGGACTCGACCCCAACTCACTAGTTGGGTTATCTTACTATTGAACGATCGTTGATGCTTAGTATTGGATGAAACATCTTTGATAGCGTAACACATTTATCACAACACAAGTTTGAAATTTTGGCTTGATGTTGAAATGCTCAATATACTCATCTAAGTATTGAATAAATTCTTTTTTCGGCATATACTTAGGTGATGAAGTTGCATGTGGCATGAACGGCAATGAACAAAAGTCCTTCGATAGATGCAAATGAAGTCTATCATAAGTCTTTTTCTTCCACAATTAAGCACAACAATCTTATTTTTCCAAAACAGCATCGTTTATACCCAGTTTGTTTAAACATGTTGATACAGCTATACCGGATGGTCCAGCTCCAACCAAAGTAATGTCAATTTCTTCCATTGTGAAATTAGCTATTGCAAACTTTTCAGAAAATTAAAGAAAAGTTTTTTTTTTTTGAGAACGTTGACATGAAAATTGCAATAAGATTTCAAGAAAGGAAATTTAGACAATGAGGCACGTATAAATGGTCTTCAAATAGGATAAAGATGATATTTATTAGTTTTTTCCCTCTTTTAAAGTGTAATAGAAACCAACAGTTACAAGTAAATGCAAAATTTTTATTATTGAAACAAAATTTGAGTTTTTTCTCAATTCTTTGGTAGATGTGAAAACATTTAAGTGAAAGTTATCTTTAGCTTAAGCTAAAATGTGTCATATTCATTTTTCTATAAATGAATTTTGCAGTTTCAAAAAGAGAAATTACAAAAATTTAATTGAATTTGACTAAAGTTTGTTGACCGGCAAATTTAAAGTATTTTTTTTTGTCTTATTATCTGTGCCTTAGATTTTCAGATAAACACTCAACTAATTAAATTATATTAATTAATTTATATTAGAAAATTATTTTCTTTGTTAAAAAATTTAGAATTAAAAAGAAAGATGATTTTTTGATATATTAAATAGGAAAACAAGCTTAAATATGCCATCAAATTTTGAGAAAAGGCTCATCTATGCCATTAATTTGAGTTATTTCTCAAATGGAAATGACATATGTCATGCCCTGATGCTACCCCCTTGACGTAAACTGTAACACCCCACAACTAGAAAGATCTAGAATTAGAAAGAGTCATTTTTGGAAAGAATGAAAAATCTGGAAGTTTGACAAAATTAAGTATGAGTTTTGCTACAACTTCAACCGACTATAAATCCTAGCTCAAGATTAGTTAGGTGTTCTACAGGATATCATAGGAAAGATCTTTGAATTATCTTTCCAACGCCACCAAGTTTGATCAGTTTCGAGTATGTATGAGGGAGATATGTCTATTTGAATTTGGGTTGTCTAGATAAGGAAAGTCAAAACCGGATTTTAGAAGGGTATTGTGGTCTTTTTACCCCCCAATTAAATTAATTTCATTTTTAGTAAATACATAGCGGTCTAAACTGAATTTGGTCAGTTTACGCACTCAAATAATTCACGCTAGGGTTTTTAGAGAAAGAATGCAAGAGGAGAAAAGAGGAGAAAGAGCCACGGTTCATGGTTCTTGAAGATTTGCTTGTACATTTCGTCAAGGGGTGATCCCTACGAAGTATGTGAGATCACATAGCATAGGGTTAGTTCATCAACGAACCAATCATGATTTAATCCAGTGAATTTATGTTCTTTTAGAAATTTAGGTCTTGATGGGTTTTGTTGAAATTCTATTGAGTTCTTGATTCGTTGAAATTGTTAAGGAGTTGTTGATTCAAATTCATAAAATTAGGTGTCGTTTTGAGTAGATTCTTGCATATTTTGGTTATGTAGTTGGATCTAAGTGTTTGGGGAAATAACCAATCAAAACTAGAGGTTTTAGAGTTGAAAAATGACTAAGAAAATCGGAGTTTTCTGGGCAGGGGTCTAGGGCGTCGTGCCAACTAGAGTGCCCCACTTTGGGTTCTGAAGTTTTGCTCCTAGGGCGCCGCGCCAAACAGAGTGCCCCAACTTCAGTTCTGAAGTTTTGGGTCTGGCACCCCGCGACACTCAGAGCGCCAAGGATGACAGGTCTTCTACTTTTTCCCACTTCTTTCCGTACTAGTTCCCTTGAAACGTACCTATGTTTCCTAGTTAATTTCTAAACAACATGAAATCATCAATAACATGAGATCATGAACCTTGAAATCCATAATTCATTTCAAGTAAAGTTAAGATTCAAGTCAAGAGAAGTTCATAGTGTTTTCCAAAAGTCTTTTACAAACATTTTAACTTTCTTTTAAGACTTGAGTTTTGAGTTGAGTAAATAGTAAAGATTGAAGTTCATTTCTTCAAAAGAGTATATAGGGACTATGTATTCCAAAAGAGTAAATTTTTTTCACATTTAAACAAGAAAGAAACATTTGATATCCAAGAAGAGCCTCTAAGCTAAGTTTTGAGCAATTATCTCAAACCACATAAAGAAGTTATGTTTTTTAACATAAGAGCTAGTATCATATTTTGGGAGTAGTATTGAGCACCGATATGGGGGAGAGTTCAGAAAACTCCCAGCCCCCATAAACTATATAGCCATCATGGGTAGAGAAGGGTTATACATTTTAGATGATTCCTTAGTGCTTTTTAGCAAATCTTAGTGGATCCACTTAGTAGTCAGGTTCTATATCCTCGGCAAGTTATAGGACGGCCCTGGTAGCGTGAGGTAAAACACTGTATCATCACAATAGCTCTTAAGTGATGGTTGTCGGTTAGAGAAACTCCCACATAAGTATTTTGTATTCTTATATACACAAAAGTAAATTGTATTTTTACATACATTCAGAGGTTACATTGTATCCTTGCATATATACGGAGTTATTATAGTATTTATAAATACACAGAGTTGCTATCCATGTTTTAAAAAGCTTTTCTTTATATTGCACTTCTTTATACTGCTTTATGTGGAAATGAGTTCAGTTAAGTTCATTTCAGTTGAGACCAGGTTTGTTCTTCAGTTCCTTTCAAGCTTATGTCTTGTTTTAGAATTCTCCTCGAATGATCGTACATTCAATGTACTGACGCCATTTGAACTGCATCTTTTAATGATGCAGATACAGGTATCCAGGATCATCATCTAGCGCATCGTTGATTCTAGTTGAGCTCCAGTTGGTGAGCCTCCTTGCATCCGGAGGATCCCATTTATTTCATTTAGGATATTTTGGGTCTTGTCTCGACATCCATCTCAGTTTTTAAGAGGCTTCCTAGACAGTTAGTGATGTTAGTTCTTGAGTCTTTCTATTTCCTGTTTTGATGGTTGAGACTTGGGTTGCCACTTTGGCCAGTGAATGTTATTTTAATACATTCTAAGTTTATTATTGAGTAGTTTAGTTTACTTTTTAAAGTAGTTATATCATGAGGAAGTCTTCCGCTGAGTCAGCAAGTCAGGCCAAGGGTTCATTTGGGGCCAACAATGGTTCTCGAGTGCTAGTCCCCCCCCCCCCACGGTGTAGGCTCGGGGCATGACAAACTTGGTATCAGAGCACAAGGTTCAAGAGTCCTAGGGAGTGTATGAAGTCGTGTCTGTAGAGTCCTAGTTATCGGTGTGAAGCGCACCACATCTGTAATTAGGAGGCTGCAACATCATAGAAACTATCTTACTTCTTTCATAAGCATTTCGTACGATATAGTTCATCTCTAAAAGTCTCTTTCTAATTCGTGCTTGCGCATGTCTTTAAGATCATGCCTCCATGAAGAGCTGTCATAGGTCCTCCGGCTAGAAGGAATGTCGAACCACAGAAACAAGGGGTACCTAATGCACCAGAAGTACAGCCCTTAGGAGAGGTCACCAATGCCGAATTCCATGAAGCTATCCGGATGTTGAGCCAAGTTGTGACCAATCAAGCTGGGCAACAGAGAGGAAATCGTCAAGAAATGGCTGATACTTCAAGGATTCATGAGTTCTTAAGGATGAACTCACCAAGCTTCATAGGTTCAAGTATTACTGAGGATCCAGAGAATTTTGTGGAAGAGCTTCAGTAGGTTTTCAAGATCATGCATGTTGCTAATACTGAGAGGGTGGAACTAGTTGCATACCAAATAAAGGGTGTCGCTAGGATATGGTTCGACCAATGGAAGAAGAACCGGGCTGAGGGAGCACCACCTGTGAGTTGGTTTTGTTTTGAGGAGGCCTTCTTGGGACATTTATTTCCCCGAGGATTGAGAGAGGCTAAGGTACAAGAGTTCCTCACTCTTAAGCAGGATTCTTTGAGCATTCATGAGTACAGTCTGAAGTTCACACAACTTTTTTTCTATGCTCCGGAGATGGTTGTTGACATGAGGAGTATGATGTGTTTGTTTGTCACTAGGTTGTCTTGCCTGTCAAGCAAGGAAGGCAGGGCAGCTATGATAATATGTGATATGGACATAGCAAAGCTAATGATCCATGTGCAATAAGTTGAGGAGGACAAGCTGAGGGATAAAGAAGAATTTAAGAATAAGAGGGCTAAGACAGCAGGGAATAAGTCCGGGCAGCAAAAGATTAATGCGAACCGGTCTTCCTTCCAACAGAAACAAAAGGGACTTGCTCCATGGTCTGCTAGTGCACCTGCACCAAAGAACAAAGCTGAGTACAATAGTTAAAATTTCAGAGCTAAACCTGCCTATTCTCAGGGTAGTATAGCACAAGGGGGTAGTAAGCCTCTTGCATGTGCTAAGTGTGGTAGGAATCACTCAGGGATGTGTCGTGATGGCTCCACTGGTTGCTTCAAGTGTGGCCAGAATGGTCACTTTATGAGAGAGTGTCCAAAGATCAAGAAAGGTAACAATAATTGGGGCAATAAAGCCCAGTCTTCTTCAGTTGCTCCACCAGACAGAACTGCATCTAGAGGAGCTACTACAGGGGCATGCGGAGGAGGAAACTGTCTTTATTCTATCTCTAGTCGGCAAGAGCAAGAGGATTCTTCAGATGTTTTCAGTGGTATGATCCAAGTCTTTAACTTTGATGTTTATGCTTTGCTATATCTAGAAGCGAGTTTATCCTTTGTAACCCCGTATATTGCGATGAATTTTGATATTCTTCCTGAAAAACGTAGTGAGCCCTTCAGTGTTTCAACACCTGTTGGTGAATCTATTATAGTAGAGAGAGCCTATCGTGATTGTACCATTTCCGTCAATCATAAGAGTACTGTGGCTAATTTAGTTGAGTTAGACATGGTAGATTTTGATGTCATTCTAGGTATGGACCGACTTCATGCATGTTATGCCTCAGTAGATTGTAGAACTCGAGTAGTCAAGTTCCAGTTTCCAAATGAGCCAGTCTTAGAGTGGAAAAGTAGTTCAACAGTGTCTAAGGGTCATTTTATTTCTTATCTTAAGGAAAGAAAGTTAGTTTTCAAGGGGTGTGTCTATCACTTAGTCCGAGTTAATGACTCTAGTGTTGAGATACCTCCTATTCAGTCAGTTCCAGTAGTAAAAGAGTTCCCATAAGTCTTTCCAGATGATCTTCCCGGAGTTCCTCCTAAGAGAAATACACTTCGGTATAGACCTCTTCCAGATACTCGTCCTATATCTATTTCGCCATATATGATGGCACCAGCAGAGTTAAAAGAGTTAAAAGAATAGTTGAAAGATCTCCTAGAGAAGGGTTTTATTTGACCAAGTGTCTCACCTTGGTGTGCTACGGTCTTTTTTGTGAGGAAGAAGGATGGTTCCCTTAGGATGTGTACAGATTACCATCAGTTGAACAAGGTTACCATCAAGAATAATTATCCTCTTCTGATAATTGATGATCTCTTCGATCAACTTCAGGGTGCTACGTGTTTTTCCAAGATAGATCTCAGATCAGGCTACTATCAGTTAAGAGTAAGGGGATGTGATATTCCAAAGGCAGCTTTCAGGACTCGTTATGGTCATCATGAGTTTCTGGTCATGTCGTTCGATTTAACTAATGCGCCTCCAGCGTTCATGGACCTTATGAATACAGTGTTCAAACCTTATTTAGATATGTTTTTACCGTATTCATTGATGACATACTAGTCTATTTGAGGAATGAAGAAGATCATGCTATCCATCTCAGAATAGTTCTCCAAACTTTAAAGGATAGAGAGTTGTATGCCAAGTTCTCTAAGTGTGAGTTTTGGCTTGAGTCTGTAGCATTCTTAGGCCACATTGTTTCTGGTGATAGAATTAGAGTTGATACTCAGAAAATAGCGGCAGTGCAGAATTGACCTAGATCCCACATCTCCAACTGATATTACGAGTTTCTTGGGGTTGGTTGGATATTATAGAAGGTTCGTAGAGGGGTTCTCATTTATTTCGTCCCCTTTGACCAAGTTGACTCAGAAAATGGTTAAGTTTCAATGGTCTGAAGCTTGTGAGAAAAGCTTTCAGGAATTGAAAAAGAGGTTGACTACTGCCCAGTATTAACCTTACTAGAAGGTACGCAAGGCTTTGTTGTATATTGTGATGCTTCCAGAGTTGGTTTGGGTTGTATGTTAATGGAGAATGACAAAGTTATAGATTATGCCTCCAGGCAGTGGAAAGTTCATGAGAGGAACTACCCAATCCATGACTTAGAGTCGGCGGTCATAGTATTTGCTTTGAAAATATGAAATCATTATTTGTATGGTGTTCATGTAGATGTACTCACTAATCAAAAGAGTCTTCAGTATGTGTTTAGTCAGAAAAAGCTTAATCTCAGACAGCGAAGGTGGTTAGAGTTACTCAAGGACTATGATATGAGTATTCTTTATCACCCAGGTAAGGCTAATGTTGTTGCTGATGCCTTGAGTAGATTGTCTATGGGTAGTACTACCCATTTCGAGGAAGATAAGAATGATTTAGCAAAACATGTGCACAGACTTGCATGATTAGCAGCTCGACTAATGGATTCCACAAAAGGAGGAGCAGTGGTGATGAATGGGGTTGAATCATCATTAGTGTCAGAAGTAAAAGAGAAGCAAAACCAAGATCATATTTTGCTTGAATTGAAGGAAAATGTTCATAAGCAAAAATTAATGGCTTTTGAACAAGGGGGGATGGTGTATTGCGGTATTGAGGTAGGTTGTGTGTACGAAGGGTGGATGAGCTCCAAGAGAGGATCATGGAGGAAGCTCATAGCTCCATATATTCTATCCTACGGGTTTCACAAAGCTGCATCGTGACTTGAGAGAGGTATATTGGTGGAGTAGTATGAAAAAAAGGGCATTACAGAGTTTGTTGCTAAGTGTCCAAATTGCCAACAAGTTAAAGTAGAGCACCAGAGGCCCGGTGGTATGGTGAAAAATATAGAACTTCCAGAATGGAAGTGGGAGATGATCAATATGGATTTCCTCACAGGTTTACCACGGTCTCGCAGACAACATGACTCAATTTGGGTGATTGTAGATCAAATGACTAAATCAGCACATTTCTTGCCGGTAAAGACTACCCATTCAACAGAGGACTATGCCAAGTTGTATCTTCAAGAGGTAGTTAGACTTCATGGGGTGCCAGTTTTGATTATTTCAGACAAAGGTGCGCAATTTACTGCACAATTTTGGAAGTCATTCCAGAAAGGCTTGGGTTCAAAGGTGAACTTAAGCATTGCTTTTCATCCTCAGACAAATGGTCAAGTAGAGCGCACTATTCAGACTTTAGAAGATATATTGAGGGCCTGTGTGATTGATTTCAAGGGTAATTGGGATGATCACCTACCTCTCATTGAGTTTTCTTACAACAATAGTTACTACTCTAGAATCCAAATGGCTCCGTATGAAGCTCTTTATGGGAGAAGATGCAGATCTCCTATTGGATGGTTTGAAGTTGGTGAAGCTGGGTTGATAGGACTAAACTTAGTTCATCAAGCTATGGAGAAGGTGAAAATTATCCAAGAGAGGTTGAAACCAGCACAGAGTCGTGAGAAATCCAATATAGATGTTAGGAGAAGAGACTTAGAGTTCGAAGTACATGATTGGGTTTACTTGAAAGTTTCACCCATGAAGGTGTTATGAGATTTTGTAAGAAGGGGAAGCTTAGTCCCCGGTATAATGGTCCTTACAAAATATCCAAGAGGATTGGCAATGTAGCTTATGAGTTAGAGCTACCCCAAGAGTTAGCAGCGGTTCATCCGATATTTCACATATCCATGTTGAAGAAGTGCATGGGCGATCCTTCACTTATCATACCTACTGAAGATATTGGTATAAAAGACAACTTGCCTTATGAGGAGGTTCCTATTCAGATTCTAGATCGCCAAGTTCACAAGTGGAGGACTAAAGAGGTAGCATCAGTCAAAGTTCTATGGAGAAATTAGTTTGTTGAGGAAACTAATTGGGAAGCTGGGGAGGATATGAAGAAGTGATACCCACATCTCTTCAAATCTGGAGAAGTTCTAAATTAAGGTACTAATCCTTTTCTTGGCTTTTATTTTAAGTTGGCATTTGTATTTATATTTTTGCTTGTTGGGTGTTTGAACTGAATGTTAGATGTTACGCCATTAGCCTGCTAAGATTGATCTCATTCGAGGATGAATGTTCCGAAAGAGTAGATATTGTAACACCCCGCAACTAGAAAGAGCTAGAATTAGAAAGAGTCATTTTTGCAAAGAATGAAAAATCTGGAAGTTTGACAAAATTAAGTTAAGTATGAGTTTTGGGTAAACTTCAAACGACCATAACTCCTACATCAAGATGCGTTAGGTGTGCTACAAGATACCGTAGGAAAGATGTTTGAATTATCTTCCAACGCCACCGAGTTTGATCAGTTTTGAGTTCGTATGAGGTGATATGTCCATTTGAAGTTGGGTTGTCTAAATAAGGAAAGTCAAAACTGGATTTTAGAAGGGTATTGTGGTCTTTTCACCATGCAATTAAATCATTTCATTTTTGGTAAATTAATTAGGGTTCGAAACTGAATTTGGTCAGTTTACGCACTCAAAGAATTCACGCTATGGTTTTTAGAGAAAGATAACAAGAGGATAAAAGAGGAGAAAGAGCCAAGGTTCATCATTCTTGATGTTTTGCTTGTCGATTTCGTCAAGGGGTGATCCCTACAAGGTATGTGAGATCACATAGCATTGGGTTATTTCACCCACGCGCCAATCATGATTTATTTCAGCGAATTTATGTTCTTTAAGGTTTAGAAATTGAGTTCTTGATGGGTTTTGTTGAAGTTTTATTGAGTTCTTGATTCGTTGAAATTGTTGAGGAGTTGTTGATTCAAATTCATGAAACTAGGTACCGTTTTGAGTATATTCTTTCTTATTTTGGTAATGTAGTTGGATCTAAGTGTTTGGGAAAAGAACCAATCGAAACTATAGGTTTAAGGGTTGAAAAACGACCAAGAAAAATGGAAGTTTTCTAGGCAGGGGTCTGGGGCTTCGTGCCAACCAGAGCACCTCACTTTGGGTTCTGAAGTTTTGCTCCTGGGGAGCCACGCCAGCCAGAGAGCCCCAACTTAATTTCTGAACTTTTTGGTCTGGAACCCCGCGCCACTTAGAGCGCCAGGGACGCCAGGTCTTCTACTTTTTCCCACTTCTTTCCATACTAGTTCCCTTAAATCGTACCTATATTTCCTAGTTGATTTCTACACTCTAAGTTACGTCTAAACAATATGAAATCATCAATAACATGAGATCATTAACCTTGAAATCCATAATTCAATTCAAGAAAAGTTAAGAGTCAAGTCAAGAGAAGTTCATAGAGATTTCCAAAAGTCTTTTACAAACGTTTTAACTTTGTTTTAAGACTTGAGTTTTTTACCACTGCATTTACAGCCTCACAAATGATTGTAGTATAAACCATTATAGTATCAACCAAAGATATTGGTAAATATTTTAGCAACAACATTGTAGTATAAACCATCTCTTTTGTTAGAACATGAATCTGCAAAAACACTAAGACAAAATGTATTAAAACTTTTAGAATTTACAACCATATTTATCAAATATATATAATTGATTGTGCATGTGAAAAATTGCATAATTTAACTATAGAAAAGTTATAGCACTTTGGGAGAACATGTCACGCCCCGAGCCTACATCCTGGGCGGGATCGGCACTCGGAGACCATTGCTGGCCCCAAGCGAACCCTTGGCCTGGCTTTCTTAACTAAGCGGAAACTTAACTCAACAGCAGAACTCAATGCAATGAAAGGTTATAAAAACAACCAACTGATGCATAGCATGCCAAAAGGCAACTCGAGTCTCAAAATAGAATATATATATAAATACAAAGATGAGAGACTCAATACTAACTGACTGACTGTCTATGAAGCCTCTACAATACTGAGATGGATGTTGGGACAGACCCCACAACACCCTAATTAAACAAAACTAAAAGAACAAAACAATCGAGTCCTCCGGAAGCAGGGAGGCTCACCACTGACTCTAGAGTGCTCAACTGGATCAACGGCGTGCAGTATGCTGACCCTGGGTACCTGTGTCTGCATCGTCATAAGATGCAAGCCAACTAGCATCAATACATTGAATGTACGAGTATGCGAGCTGGAAATCTAAACCACAACTTAAGCTTGAAAGGAGTACAAGAGAACACTTACCTTCGCTCTGTTCAACTCATGAATAACTGAACTCAATATATAAAGCAATAAGACACATGCAATATATAAAGCTTGTAAAACTCTTAAAACATGACGTAAAAATGATATTTATAATATCATGAAAATACTACGCTTCCTCTCATAGTCTGCTTGTGCAATGCATGAATGAAGTCCCATACCCCCATCCACAATAAGCAGAATTCCTCGAGGAACCAAGCTCTTTCTACTATGGGAGTTTCTCTAACCGACAAACCACCACTATGAATCTGAGTGGTGATACAACGTTTTACCTCACGTTGCCCGAGGACCATCCTATACCTTGCCGTGATATAGGAAGCTAACTTTACTA
>JAJOOF010005183.1:0-26501 GCA_029582545.1 Solanum lignicaule
AATATTAAGTTGGTTATTTTTGTTATAAAATAAGAGAACGAGAAGAAAAAACAGAGAGAGAATTATTGAGATTCTATTCTTAATAATATTGTGATATAATTTGGGTAAATGAGTCTCCTATTTATAGAGAAAGAAAATCTTATTCCATAAGGGAAAAGTATTAAAATTTAAGGAAATCTTATTCCATAAGGAAAAGGTATTAAAATTTAAGGAAATAATTCAATTTTAATTGAAAAAAATCCACAAGAAAAAGTATTAAATTTAAGGAAATCTTATTCCACAAGGAAAAGGTATTAAAATTTAAGGAAATTCAATTTTAATCGAAAAAAAATTAGTTAGTAGAGGAGGGATTCGAACTTGGGTCCCCTGGAGCCATTCATGATACTATCAACCACCAAGCTACTGAACTTTTATGTTAAAATTACGCATATTTATTTACTTAATTGAATTCAAGAAGTCAAAATAATTACAGAAAAAGAAAACAATCCTGCGGGGAATCGAACCGATACAAAAAGTAGGATTGCGCAAGCTATTGCCAAACTCCACTGCGCATCACTTTGTTATTTCAAGGGGTCCAAATTTTATATATACCAATATAAAATCAAAACTTTATGTGTATATATAGTGTAATTTTTCGACGAAGGGTGTCCAATTGGACACCCTGGAGCCTACGTGGCTCCGCCCCTGAGTACAAGAGTTTCTAAACTATAAACATTAAAGTATAATAAGTCTCAATAAAATTTTCTTGAAATAAAAGGACAAAATGTGATAGCAGTGCATAACAAGTCCAAATGCAATAAGTGATTGAACAAATGAATGTGAGCTATCAAATAGCAAATAGCAAAGGAAAAAAATAATAAAAGGAAGAATTTATGGTTTCTCCAAATGATTTTCAAACTGTGTGAATGTATTTCTTTCCCCATAAATAGCTTGAAAGATCATTGCACACACAGTTATCGTGTGACCTAATTTAATAAGTTTTATAATTTTTATCAAAATATAAAGTGGGAGAAAATAAATATCAAGGCATGGCAATGAATTACTTATAATGAAATATGAAGCATGTAAAATAATTATAGTCCATTTTTTTTTTAAGAGAATGCAATTTGTGATAATCATCATGAATGCTCACTCATTCCTAAAAATGAAAGTGTCAAGATGTGATAAACATATATAAGGATTTATTATATATGATTGGATAAATATCACAACTCACATCTACAAGAGATTTGAGAGAAATAAAACAAAAATCAGCATAATAGTCATTTGATTATGTACTAATTTAAGTATGTTACAACTATTACAAGTCTTATCATGAACTATTTGTCATGACCCAAAAATCGAGTGTGAGGGAACCTCTCTTATCCCACCAAGACAAATCACCCTAATGAACTCTCAACAAGGGTAAATGCGGAAGAAAGAACGAGATTAAGAACTAAGCATAACATAAGCACGCGGAACTCATAATATAACACAACATTTCCTAAACCTGGTGTCACGTGTACAAGCCACTAAGTATTACAACATATTCAAAAGAAATACAAGTTTGAATGTCTTCACATCTAGAATAGATCAAGGACATAATAAGAGAGTAAGTGACGTTTGCCGAGAAGACAAGTAGCTACCTCACGAACTCCAAAAGCAAGCCTCGAATGATGATGTGAGAGGATGATCAAGACAATCCAAGCTCGTAACCTATACAAGTGTAGAAAGAAAGGGAATAAGTAAAAAAACAACAACAATTCTCACCAAGCTTCCCAAGCTGACCCGAAGTCTTATTTTCTCCTTTTTCCAAAACACAAAAAAAAGGCGAGAATCACCTAGAAAACCCTCAAAAGGCTTCTCTAGGCTTGGGAAATAAGGAGGAAGAGATGTTTAGCGCAATGAGGATGATAGCTTGTAGATTCTTGGCCAAATCCACCGCTTTGACGTCCAAAAAACTAGGATTGGAGCTATAATTCCATGCAGTTGCTTGATGCCAGGTAGGCTAGGTTTTATTTAATTGAGTAGTCCTAAATCTGTTCTCACTGCATAGTATGTTGATAATTGACGTAGAATCCATGTGTAGGTCTTCGTGCAACAAAAAAGGGATGGTCGTACATGTATTTCTAGTTGTTACATCAGATGTATAATGTAGGAGGAAGCATCGTCCTGTGAATTAGGGATAGGTTGCTTGATTTCTTGTTTGTGTGATATATGCCGGATAGTGGCTTCATTGTATGCATGCATGTATGTGCATAAAGGTTTATGAATCGAACTCAGTGAAACGACTAAGTATGTATAGTTACATGTCACAAACCTGTTGTGAACTTAATCTAAATAATGATTATGAATGAACAACTGTAGGTTATGAACCCAATACTTGATTGTATGACTATGAGTAATGTTATTATGGGTGTGACTGTGATTGTGGCTGTGCTGACTGGATCAGGTGTCATGTTCCGACACATAAATTGGATCAGGTGTCACGTTCTGACACATACAATGGATCAAGTGTCACGTTTCGACACATAAATTGGATAGGGTGTCACGTTCCAACACATGTATATTGGATCGAGTGTCACGTTCTGACACACTAACAGATTGGGTGTGGGTTCTATGAGAAAACCATTGGTGCATACTGTGTTCATATATGTTTGTCATTGATATTGGGAACTGTATGTTGCTCTTAAGATGATAACTGGTTTATACATTATGTATATATGAGTATAATATGTTATGGTTACTCATTATATATCTCGTTAATAAATAAACTGTGAATGGTCAGGCCCAAATCGGGGTGTGGTATGGTAAGTGTAGATCGAGGGTCCAAGTGTTACTATGTGTTACCATAGAGAGACGTTTGGTATTCCTAAAGTGGAGAATTGGGGTGGTGTGATGTAGAAATGTTAAACAGTTAGGTATTACCCTGGAAGGTGATTAGTATTGAAATGGTTAACGAGCCTTGGTGGAACGTCCTATGGAGTTAAGGGTTGAGTGGTAAGGTGGAAGAAGTAAGGGTAAGTCGTGAGTAGTTGGCTGGGTTGGTTGTGGTTACATCCGAAACCTCCTCTAAGAGGCAGAATAGTTGAGTTATGATCAAGGATGGAGCGAGTAAGGGGTTAGAGTCAAGTGTACTTAGTATATGTTAAAGTATCCGGGAATGGTAAGGGCAAGAGGATATAGAGGTGGAAGAATGAATAGTCTTATTGCATGTTTCCTACTAGTCGGTTTATTGTATTATGTGGTGGGTATCGGGTTGACCGATGATGCCTACCAGTACATGTGGTTTGTACTAATACTACTCTTGCTATGCCTTTTTGGCATAGTCTGGTTGCAAGGTCAGTGACGTTTCATAGGTGAAGACGAAGACAATCTCCAACAGCTTCTATCTTCCTTCCATATGGTGGGAGTTGTGTCATCTGTTATTATATTGTACCTTTTAATCTTAGAAGCTCTTGTATCTATTTATACTAAATCCTTGGGGAAGTTAATTACTTTACAAGTTAACTTTTAGTCATTTAAAACTTTTATTTTGTAAACAGTACATGAATTTCTTTTATTTGTCAGTTTTCTTAATTTTCCGCATTTTTAAAACGCTTGGAAATCAAGGGTTCTCCTACTTAGGTGTTAGGTTAGGTGCCCGCACAGCCCGGTGGGTTGGGTCATGAAAAATTGGTATCAGAGCCCAGGTTACCGGTATCCCAGTCCAAGAGCAAATGTGGAATAGACTTATGCGGATTGGTGTGTTGACGTCCACATCTAATCTTTAGGAAGCTATGAAGCATTCTAAAAGTCGTTCTATTTCTTCTCTCCTTTTGTGCGAGTTGTCGCTTGTGGTATGGGTTGAGTCCAATTGGTATCTCCCTATTCCAATTGGTATCTCAACAAAGTGAACCGGACACCGTAGTCACGGCTGAAAGGATACAAGCAAGGTAAATTGGAACTGAGAAGGTTCCAATTGATATCTAGCCTTAGAGGCTGTAAAATGCATGGATGATCAGTAATGGTCATCAATGGAGCGAATTAATTAATAATTTTGACTTATCTGTGAGTTGTAGCTTGAAAACTGTGAATATGTGCATATTGTTGTCTGAAATAACTGTTGGTATGGAAGGTACATTTACTTGGATGCTATGATATGAGTATGTGCACAGTAGTGCTTGTCTAGATTTTGATGTGTGCAATATGCTAGTCTAAATTCTCAAAATTGTGCGAGTCGCAATTGCCTAAGTTTCGTGAACTTATTGTCGGAAAGAGAGTCATCACCGGGTTAGGTGCAAGGGTCTAGATAAACTACGATGTGATTCGTAAGCAAAATATGGACGTGTGTTGCGACTACTATAACCGTGTGAGTGTATGGGTATATTCTGGAGTATGTACCATTGGGTTGACTCGGGGTAGGCAATGAATATCCTAGCTAAGACGATTGTCCTAAATGCTTAGTTATAGCCTTGGAATCAATGAAAAACTTTAGAAAAGGGAAGAACCCCAGGAAATTGTTGACCTGGGGTACTGTCTCCGTCTAAGCCGCTGGGGCGGGATTATTCTCGCCAGGACGAGATCGCCAGAGCGAGATTTCTCCCGCCAGAGTGGGACAGGGCGAGACAAAATCTCAGCCTTGTCTCCCCTGTTTTTCCCTAGTCACACATATGGACCCCAATTCGTACATAGGTTAATTGTTGTGATTCAATCAGTACTCAACAATAGAACAAGAAGTTATAATCACCTAGCCTTAATTATTAGCTATGAAAAACAACAAAAACCAGCATCCACGTGCTTACAGAAATGTAGGAAAAACAAAAGAGAAATAAATTATTGTTCATTACATTCCCTAGAGGGGCGAAAAGCCAAATCAGGAACACTGGGAACGGGAAGTGTCGCTACCTGACTACAGGTCCTTTGGGGCCGTCTCGCCAGTCCACGCCTCGCTCAACTAGGGGAACTCCCGAAAGTTCTCCGGCACAAGCTTGGGAAACTCGCTCTGGGGGACTACGCAAGATAAAATGACCTGAATGTCCTTCCACATCCAGCCCATCAGACGATCCCTCTCTAGTCTCTTCTTCCTCTCAAAGCATAGCTGGCGGCGGATCATCTCAACCTCGAGGGTAGTGGAGGGAGGAACTGGAATAGATGTGCTAGCATAGGAGCGTCCCAATCTCCTCCAGACAGCCGCCAGGTCCTCCTCCACCTCTGCACCTGATAGTGGGGGCTGGGACTAGGTGGGGAGAGTACCGTCAGCCTCTTCATCTTCCCCTCCTTCGTCATCTGCCTCAGCAGCTTCTTGACTATTACTAGCCCTGTTCGTCTTCTTCCTCTTTCTTCCGGAGGTTGAAGCCTACCTAATCAAAAGAGGGTGAAAAAGGGGATCCATGGGAAGTACCTCATCGGTGTTCAAGAGTGACACTTGCACAACGCAGTCACTAGTCCTGGTAGGAAGAATGCCTTCTTGTTTCCCCGGTAGAACACCTTCCATTCTAAAATGATTTGCATGCCCACGTTTTTTCTGATTCCCTATATAGCACACGCCACCACTAGAGCCCGTGGAAAAGTCACGTCGGTGCGATTGTCCAACGGGCGAATCCTCATGGTAACCAAGTGGAGCCACCTCTTAGCATCCGGGGACCAGTGAGTGTTGGTGATGCCCTCAATAGTAGCCTAGTAGACCCGGTCCCGACTCGCAGGCTCAACTACTATATCCTTCAACCAGCCCAAATCCATCTCCCTTAGCTTGGCCTCGTACTCGGTGTTGGGAACCTCTGGCACCTAGAGCACATCATTAATAAATGGAGTGTTCAGGGGGGTGTCAACTCCTCGAATGCGAATAGTAGTGTGAGGGTCGTCCCTGTGAACGGTAGGTAGGATGGAATAAAACTCCCTCACCCATGTGGAGCGCGTAGCAGGGGGAGCCTGTGTCAGTGGTGTAACACCTCGTATCCGAAAACGGACCTCAAAACAGATTTTCAGAAGTTGCAGGTGCGACTCACGGTCACCACCCACAGACCGTAGGGTGACCCACAGCCCGTGCTGGTGGTTCGTGGTTCACACCTGAAACATCCCCCAGAACTCAGCCCAAAAATTTGGCTAAGGGTAGACCCACTCCAGGACCTATGGACCATAAGTCAGACCACGGTCCGTGGTCCAGGGCCGTAGGTCAGATGCCCAAATTTCAGCCTCTAGTAGTGATCAACGGATGACCAGCACGGACCATCAGTCAATCGATGGTCCGTCGGTCCCATCTGTCAGTCACTTCGACAGCAGTTAAGTCGGGGGTCTTTTGGTCTTTTTCTATCTTGTTGGACCCCTAAACTACGTCGTATAGACCCTAAATTATGAGGTTTTAGTCAGTTTAAGCCTATAAACATAACTAGAACTTACCTAAGTCAAATCTTTAATCAAAACTTAGAAAAATTAGAGCTTGAGATGAGAAAAGAGGTCAAGAACCCTAGTTCAAGAACGCAGGATTCCATCAGTTCTATCCCCTAAATCGAAAGATTTCTCCATGAAATTCGTCACCAGGTATGTGGGATTTCACTAGTGGGTTTCTTTCGCCCATTAGGTCCCTATATTTCTGTCAGATTCTTGATTCCCTATTATTAACTAGACCTAGGGTTTCTAGAACTTCAACAGCTTATCATGAATTAGTTATTTAAATATTCCAAATCAGGTTATCATGTTATTACTTGGTTTCTTGCATGAATTTCAGATCCTTAGTTATGTAGTTCTTCTGTTCTTGAATTACACATGCTAGGCCAAATATTTCAGTTATTTCAGATATACATGCCTCAGTTTTTGAATGTGTCATTATCAATTTATTAATGTTGCATTCTCAGTTTGCATGTCAGTTTTGAGCTATCCAGTATATTACAGTAATTCAGTCATAATGTGTTAATCACTTAATATATTGGGAGTAGCAAAATACTGAGTTGGACTAGGGTCAGTCACCCGTATAGTCCCAGAACTACGAGCCACGTAGGTTGTATGCCCCCTCTGTGGGCATCATTTTAGTGATCACGCCAGCATGCCTCTATACCTCTAGCAGGGTATATTGGGTCCTTTCGATGGGGCGTATTCATCGGACTCCACATTTAACTCATGTGGTTTTATTATCGCTTATTAGTAGCTCCCACAATTCAGTCAGACTCTATTGCATTGACCATTTATCAGTATTTCAGTCTTAGCATGTTATAAATTGGTCATTGCATCCAGTTAGTGCAGTATTCAGTATATAGATCATGTTCAGATTATACTCTTACTTTTTTGCTTGTTCAGTTATATGTTTATTTCAGCGTTACTCTATCATGCATGCTCAGTACCTTTCAAGTACTGACGCATACTATGCGCTACATCTTCTCGTGATGTAGGTTCAAGTCCTCAGCAATCAGATCACGCATAGATCGGTTCCCGATCTTCAGTTCAGCAGCTATAGTGGTGAGTCCTCATTCTTTGAGGACAATAATCATGTTATCTTTTAATTTTCAGTCTTTTAGTTTCAGTTTTTGCTAGACTTAGCTGGGGCTTGTCTTAGCACTTCTAGTCAGTTAGAGGCTATATTCAGACATAGTTAGATTCAACTTAGTAGTTGAGTTTCATATTTCTTTTGTATTAAACTCTCACATTTGATATATTCAGTTTTAGTATATGGGTTCTAGTCAGTTAGACTTTCATTATTATTTAGCTTCCGCATCAATTTTATTATTCTTAGTATGCTCATGTCATGCCAGCAGGGTTAGCTTGGAATCACTTGTGATCCTAGGTCTCGTGTCCGCATCTCGGGGATAGCTCGGGGCGTGACAAACTTGGTATCAGAGCACTAGGTTTAAGAGTCCTAGGATGCCTGAAAAGCCGCACTAGGTAGAGTCCTTTTCATGGGTGTGTAAAGCGCACCACATCTAATGAGAGGGAGGCTACAAAGTGTATTAGGAAAATCTTCATTTTCTTGTTACTCTTATCGTGCGTAAGGTATGATCTAATTCCATTCTAACTCGACGTTCTATATTTTAGATCATGCCTCTTCGTAGAGCTAACGCCAGGAATGTTAATGCCAGGAATGCAAACGCAGCTCCTCCAGTCCCAGATCAAAAAGTTTCGAATGCAGAGTTCCAGAACGCCATTCAGATATTGGCTCAGAGTGTGGCCAACCAGAATAATCAACGGGAACCAGTTCCAGGAAATGTTATCGTTGGGTCAGCTGTAGCTAGAGTACGAGATTTTGTTAGGATGAATCCGCTAGAGTTCTTAGGATCGCAGATTGGTGAGGATCCCTAAAACTTCATTAATGAGGTCAAGAAGATCTTTGAAGTGATGCAGGTAACTGGGAATGATCGGGTTGAGTTAGCATCTTACCAACTTAAGGATGTAACTCATATCTGGTATACTCAGTGGAAAGAGAACATGGGTACATATGCAGCTCCTATCACTTGGAATTGCTTTAGTGAAACCTTTCTGGACAGGTTTTTCCGAGAGAGATAAGGGAGGCAAAAGCTCATGATTTTATGAATTTAAGACAAGGTAGCATGACAGTCCAAGAGTATGGACTCAAGTTTACCCAACTCTCCAAGTATGCTCCTCACATGGTTGTTGATTCCAAGGCTTAGATGAATAAGTTTCTATATGGAGTGTCAGACTTGGTAAAGACTAAGTCTGGAAATGCTATGTTGCTGGAAAATATGAGCATATCTAGGCTCATGACTCATGCTCAGCAGGTTGAGGGTGATAAGCTCAGGGAACAAGCTAAGTAGAACAAGAAGGCTAGGATTGGAAACTATGAATATTCTCAACAGAAGTTGGGTGGTGGAAATCGCTCGCATGGTCAGTAGAAATTTACAGCTCCAGCACCTTCATCAGCTAGTGTTCCGTCCTCCAAGTTCAGACAAGATCAGAAAGGTAGGGCATCAGGCTCTAAGTCTCAGGGGAGTGTTTCAGGTACCAAAACCTACCCAACTTACCCTAAGTGTGGTAAGAACCATCTGGGCGAGTGCCTTGCAGGGAAGGAAAGATGCTTTGGGTTTGGTCAGTCTGGTCACAGGTTGAGAGATTGTCCTTCTAGACAAGGTCAAGGAGGTAATAATGGTAGAGCTCAGTCAACAACAGTGCCAACAAATCTCCCAACTCAACAGGGTAACTCATCTGGTATAGGTGGCGGACAACGCTAAAATAGGCTTTATGCTCTTCAGGCTCGCCAGGATCAGAAAGATTCTCCTGATGTAGTCACTGGTACGTTACGAGTCTTTGATCCCGATGTTTATGCTTTGTTAGATCCAAGGGCTACTCTTTCCTTTGTAACTCCTTATATAGCAGTTAAGTTTGATGTAAGTCTAGAAACTCTCTCAGAACCTTTATCAGTCTCTACTCCAGTCGGTGACCCAGTTATAGTGAGGCGGGTATACAAAAATTGTCCTATCACAGTCTCTCAGGAAGTCACCTCAGAAGATCTTGCAGAGTTAGAAATGGTAGACTTTGATATAATTCTAGGCATGGATTGGTTACATTCCTATTATGCCTCAGTTGATTGTAGAACTAGGATTGTTCGTTTTCAGTTTCTAGACGAACCAATTTTAGAATGGAAGGGTAGTAGCTTAGCGCCTATGGGTCAATTCATTTCTTACCTTAAGGCCAGAAATATGATCTCTAAGGGTTATCTCTATCATCTAGTTTGGGTTAAGGATTCAAGCTCTGAAACCCCAACTCTTGAGTCAGTTCTAGTGGTTAATGAGTTTCCAGAAGTGTTTCCAGAAGATCTTCCCGGAGTTCCTCCCAAAAGGGAAGTCGGCTTTGGAATTGATCTTCTTCCAGATACACAGCCTATCGCTATTCCTCTTTATAGAATGGCTCCAGCTGAGCTTAAGGAGTTGAAAGAACAGTTGAAAGACCTTCTAGATAAAGGCTTCATCAAACCTAGTATTTCGCCATGTGGTGCACCAACGTTGTTCGTAAATTAGAAAGATGGTTCTCTCAGAATGTGCATTGACCATAGGCAGTTGAACAAGGTCACAATCAAGAACAAGTATCCCATCCCCAGGATTGATTACTTGTTTGACCAACTTCAGGGTGCTAGTCATTTCTCAAAGATAGACTTCAGATCGGGTTATCATCAGCTTAGAGTCAGAGATAGTGACATTCCGAAGACAGCCTTCACAACTCGGTATGGTCATTATGAATTTGTAGTTATGTCATTTGGACTAACCAATGCTCCTGCAGCTTTCATGGATTTGATGAACATAGTGTTCAAGCAGTATTTGGACTTGTTTGTTATCGTCTTTATTAATTATATCCCCATTTATTCTAGGAATGAGGAAGAACATGCGAGTCATTTAAGGGTTGTTCTTTAAACTCTCAAGGACCACCAATTATTCACTAAATTTAGCAAATGTCAATTTTGGTTGCTGTTGCGCCCAAATCGCACACGCAAGTGCACGTGGTCGTTCAAGTATTAGATTGACTCTTATAAAGAGCCGGGTATAATTCCCACAGGGACTTACGCTTAGAATCACTTAATTTCTCCAACTTTCAGCTAAGCACAAGTGTTATCAAGATTTCAAAGTGACTTATTTTCTAATTATAAGAGTTCAACAAAATGTAACAAACACGATTCAATTTCAAGTGTCTAAAAACAATGATTGGGTAAGGACCAGGGCTGTAGCTTTTATCAGGATTTATGCAATTAATAAAATTTAAATGGGTATATATATCAACTATCGAATCAATGAATCACAGGGTTAAACGTATGATCATGGTCTCCCGACCTCTAATCGCCTACGATAAATAACAACCTAACTACATCGTTGAACGAGGATAGGATGGATTAAGTACCGAACATTACGATTTCTTCCTGTATAGTGACCAATCATGGTTTCTAGGTATATCCCTATCCTAGCTACAAATTAACCCTATTTATTAAGAATTAATCATGCTCCTTATGCCCCCACGTTCTATCCTCTTATTCCTCTCCCGAGTTCAATTTGGACAATATATTTATTTCAATGGTGATCAGTCACGAAATACAAAAAGCAAGAACATAAGAAAGATTCATATGATAATTGACATTAACCCAACGAAAACTTAATAGATTACAATCATCATGTAGCCACAGCCCTAGAATTTGGGTATTTAGCTACTCATAATCAAGAATCGATCAAGCAATGTTCAATAAACATAAAGAGATCGAAAGTAAAAGAGAAAGAATCCTAAAAATGATGAAAACATTCTCCGAAGTCGTCGTTCTTCAAAACCCAGAAAGAGAAGAATTTAATAAAATAAAATAATGACCTATTTATACTAAATCTGAAACGGCCGAATTTGGAACCCATGGGCACGACACGGAGGTGCTTCCCAAATTCACTTCAAGGCTCATTAGACTTCTCCGCGACGCGAGCACTCCACGAAGTGTTCTACCTCAAACTCGAATCTCGCTAATTAATATTCACTCCCTCTCCACGACGCAGAGACACAACTCCAATTCGATTTGCGAGAAAATTCACCTCTCCACAATGCGGCTGCTACACGGAGGGTTCTGCCTCAAAACTTATTTCACGAGCCAAACTAAAATTCCTCTCCGCGACGCGGAGAGGATACAGAAATGCCTTGAATGACATTTCTTCAATCTTCTTTCTTGCTTCCTTTCGACTCGTATCTTTTGTGTTCCCCATTGTCCATTTTCGTGCTCGTTTCTCCAATTAAGCTCACCTAAACAACTAATCATGTTGGTTAGCTCATAAACAACCAAAAGACTCGATAAGACTATAAACAAACACATATTGAATTCAAACTTAGCTTAAATATGGGAATTATTAGATTTCTAGGCATATAAATATGCCTAAGATCACTACCCCACACTTAGAGCTTTGTTCGTCCTCGAACAACTTACTAACTACTCCTAGACCTAGACTCACTACTATGGTATTTGTGTATCCGCTACCTTTTTCAAAAGATCTGTAACTAGATAACACAAGCATGATTCCATTCAAAGTATGCATAACTCCTTTAATTGACTTGACAACTTTTAGCAACCAACGCATTCAACAAAATGTGCACCATTACATATCACCTATCCTTCATACAAGAAGTGCCCCTCACTCCAAATAATAGTCCACACACTCAACTTAGCAAATTGAATATACTTTAAGGACTTTGCAAACAAGGTACACTCTCACTCAACAACAACATAAAACATGTATGCATTGAGAACCATAAGCTTGACCATTATGTACATCTCTACTAATAAAGTATGTTATGCTCAAAATCAAATAGGACTTGTTTCAGTTGTAATGTTGGCTTAAGGTAAGCGAGGATTCATTTAGATAAAATTAGTGAGTTATCCTCCCTAATGCACCAGAATCAACTTCCTTCTTACATTCACAACTATTTCTTTGCGTTTGCCCCCTCTTGCTTCATAGGTTTCCACTAGTGTTACCAAACTTGCCTTTTATTTCTTACTCGCCCCTTTTTTTTTGACACTCAACAATAGCCACCCTTTGCTTAGAGATTTCTCTTGAGTTAAGGTGCACATTGCCCTTTGAAGGGCCAGGGCCATCATTAAGGTATTTACCAAGTTAGCCACCTTCAACTTAGGCTTTTAACCATAGTCGAAGTGCACAATGTCCTAAGGACCAGGGCCAATCTCAGATTCAAACTTATGGGGTATCATTTTACCACCTTTTTTCACTCTTCCCCCACAAACTAAACATTTCCACCATATTTACTTTTTCCGCTATTTTCACTTTACCTCCTAGCATAGTGCATTAGGGATTTGGGATCAAAGCTAACGGTATCAATAAAAGGGATTCGGCTTCATTACGTGGGTTAGAACAAACTCAAGGCTCAAAACGCTCAATTGGGCTTTATTAGGGATATTCTTTCTGAACAAGCTAAAATTCAAGACAATTCAAAGAAGGCCTATTATCATCTTCTAAACACAACAACACTTGTATTTCGCTTCAATAATAAGCCAAGCAAGTTCTAGACTCAGATGCATTCATGGATATTACAACAACTCACCGCTCATGGCACAAGTTATACTCAAGAATGGATCAATCACAGCAACACAATCAGATCATGCACAAGGTCCAAATTAAGCTTAAGTTGCATCATATAAGTCATATACAAAAAAGTTCAACTACATTCATATATCAATTTCAAACATGCTTTTCATACATATTCCTTTCAGAATTTCAGCTTCAGCACAACCCAACCTAAGACTCAATGATGAAATTACCCTTAAGACGGCCGTCATCCATCTATCATTAGGCAACGTGACTCAACTATGACTACTGACTCAATCCTACAAAGACAAAATCTTTTTGTATTTTGCATGGTTCAAAGGGACTATCCTTGGCCAAAGAACCGAAAAAACCTCCAAGGAACCCAAAATAAAACAAACCAAAGACAAAAATAGACTCTAGCAATGTTCAACAAATATATATATATATATATATACATACTAGGTATGCTTTTCACCCCTCACCCACACCTATACATTAGCATTGTCCCAGTGCTTTACAAAAATATCAGAACAATACATGAGGTAAGGTGAAAACACTCCCTGATCAATCCTCCATCGCATCACCCCCGTCGGCCTCATCACTGGCCTGACCAGGGTCTATCTCTTCCTCCGAGTCGTAATCCACATCTGAGCTGGTCCACAATCTCTCATCATCGGTTAGAATATCATTGTCGATCGACTCGCGAAACTCAGGACCAATGCCAAGTAGGGCCTTGGCATGGTCATTCAGGTGGTAACGCCTCTCAACCTCGCCCAACTGCAAATCAGTAGAAACTCGACAGCCATTCTGGTGGCACAGCATCTCCAGGCCGTACATCCTTGCCATAATCAACTCGTCCCTCCTATGGCTCTCAGCAGTGGTGAGAGTTGGGCCAAAATCAGTGTCGAGCCCCTTTGTTCTAGTAATGTCCACCAGTGTTGGAAATAGGGGTGCCATGTAGTCCAAATTTTCTTCAGGAACACCTGCAGTACGACACATCATTGTAATCAGACCACCAAAAGCATACATGTGGCCTTTGTGAACCCGGGCCTTTCGCATAGCAGATTTCAAAATAGCTCCGATATTCAGCTCCGTTCAAGTCATCAAGGCATATAACAAGCACACCCTGTCACGAGTAATGTCTGTGTAGTGGAGCCCCAGTATCAGAGAGTTCATGACAACCTTCAACCAGACGCGTGTCTCCCTAAGCATGTGAGCGTAGGGAAGAGATTAGTGATATATCTTCTCACTATGCTTAGTCCATTGTGCCATGGACTGTGGACCGCACAGAGTATGTCAGATGGCCCAGTATGAAGGGCGTATATTCAACCCTGTCAGCACTAGTGGGTTCGTATCATGTGGTGTACCTAAGATGTCATTTATACCTGAGAGAGTGATAGGAACATTCCTTTATCGCACCGTCACATAATGGGATCCCATCTCCGACGCCCAGTTGGCGTAGAACTCTTGGACATGTGCAAGTTGCACTCTTCTGGTTCGGTGAAGATAAACTTCATCCCTAGCTCCCTAATCCGCCTCAGGATCTGTGGGAACTCACGCGCCAGGTTGTCCCTATCAATACACACATCGGAGAAATAAGTGGCCTCGATGTGCTTTTTGTACCAAGCCTTGCCTTCCTTGGTGAAAGCTTTTACCCCAAACCACCTAGTTTGGCCCTTGGGAACTACAGGTGCAAGTGGGACATTCCCACTCCTGACATGTTTCCTTTGGCTAGATGTGGCCACTTCCTTGCCGGGTCTTTGTGAGCTCAACATGATTACCTGCAAACATAAACAAATCAGCCCTCCACACATAACATTGATAACAATGTTGGTGGTGTGCACACACCATCCCACACTTATCTTAAAGCAGTCACAAGCCTAGGTACTCAGAATTTCCACAGATGTACCAAAATAAACCTCATTTAAACACCACCAACCTCGTAATTCATACATTAAACACCAACATATTGTCAATTCAAGAATTCAACACTAAGACATTCAGGCAGACAATAAAGTGAGATCATATGTAAACACCTATTAGACCTCACTAGTGTATGCATTCAAACACCCAAAATTCCTCTAAACGCATAGGTACATAACAAGTAGATAATTCTACTCAAGATTTCGAATTCACCAATGTTTAGACATTGCCCAATTCAACCCAATACCCTATAATGCAATCAAATGGAAACCTCTACTCAGACTTCGAAATCCCAATAAATTGATAGTTTAGACATCCATACCCAATCATGCATAACCCATTCCTCTAACTAGTTATATTCATGTAACCCCCCAAAACACCCACAATCAACAGCAAGTGATATCTACTCAAGAATTCGAAATCACCCAGATAAACATACTAACTGCCCTCTCAACACAACCCATAAACTACAAACAACTACTTCCACAATTTCCCATACCCAACTTCTTGAAACCACATTTATCTCAAGCAAAAACATCTATATCGCACAAGCAAACCTCAAAGTACATACCCAGAGTTATGAAATCGGGGGAAAATTGATAAGAAGGAAAGTTGCCTTGACTCCGCGTTATGGATGAACTCTCAAAATTCGAATAAGGGAGAGAATGTAGGGGAGAAATCGCGACTTAGAGTGAAAGAATAGGGGTTTTCTAAACATTGAGGGGTTATGGGTCAGGTTATTTCAATTTAAAATGGGTAAAGCCCATTTTATTTAATGAAAAGAGAAACCTGACATACTTGGGCGCGACGCGGGGTGGACACTGACTGTTCTGCCTCGTGAAATTAATTAAAATTTTACAAATGCAAAAATTGTATCTCCCCTCCACGACGCGGGGTGGACACGGTGACCCTTTCTTTCTTGAGGTAAATTTTATTCCTCATCGAAACCAAAATTTGGGTCCCCCTCCGCGACGCGGCAGCTACACAGACCGTTCTGCCTCAAATTGGAAAATTAATTCCAATCGAGGCAAAATTTAAGCCTGGCTCTGCGACGCGCCAACTACACGGAGCTGCCTTGGGCAAAATTCCTACTTCCTGCACATTTTCAGCACACAACCCCTTAATTAAATCACGATGGGTTGCCTCCCATCCAGCTCCTTAATTTTGGTCGTGGCACGACTCATCTCTTTGTATTTTTCTTGATTTGCCATTTTATTACTTACTAAATCCTAAGAATTAAAATAACAAAACAAAAAAAACAAAGAAATCCTAACTATTACAAGGGTTCACGGGTTGCCTCCTGTGTAGCACCTGATTTAACATCGCAGTACGACCCATCTTATGACTCATTCGTCATTCAATGTGAGCACTTCAAGCTCACGATCCACATCATTCTCAAAACGGTGCTTGACCCTTTGTCCATTCACAAGGAAAGTAGAGCTCTTGTCTTTGTTCCTTAGCTCTACAACACCATGTTGGGTCATCCTCACCACTTCAAACGGACCACTCCACTTAGACCGAAGCTTTCCTAGGAACAACTTCAATCTTGAATTAAACAACAACACTAATTGACCAGGCTCAAAGGTGCGTGACACAATATGCTTATCATGCCGCCTCTTGGTCTTCTCTTTGTACAACTTAGCATTTTCATAGGCGTGAAGCCTAAACTCTTCCAACTCATGTAGCTGCGTTATTCTCTTCCTTCCGGCTAACTCAGCATCTAGATTTAACTTTTTGATCGCCCAGTAAGCCTTATGCTCCAATTCAGCTGGTAGATGACACGTTTTTCCAAACACCATTCGATAAGAAGAAGTCCCTATCGGTGTCTTGTATGCAGTCTGGTATGCCCACAAGGCATCATCTAGCTTGTTAGCCCAGTCTTTCCTTTGGGCATTCACAGTCTTTTGGAGGATCTGTTTGACCTCTCTATTAGACACTTCCACCTGCCCACTAGTTTGGGGATGATATGTTGTAGCTACCTTGTGTCTCACCCCATATTTAGCTAACAAATTACCCACTGAACTATAAATAAAGTGCATACCTCCATCACTGATCATAGCCCTTGAAGTTCCAAACCTGGTGAAGATGTGCTTTCAGATGACGACCACCTTTGAATCATTGGATGGTAATATAACAGCCTCCACCCACTTGGACACGTAGTCCACTGTGACTAAGATGTACTGATTTCCACGGGACGTTGGGAATGGTCCCATGAAGTCTATCCCCCAGACGTCAAAGATTTCCACCTCCAATATATTGCTCAATGGCATCTCATGCCTTCTAGAAATGGTGCCCATCCTCTGACACAGATCACAACCCTTTACAAACATAGCAACATCTTTAAAAAGAGTAGGTCAAAAGAAGCCAGATTGTAATACCTTATGTTCAGTTTGTTCACCCTTGTGGTGTCCACCATATGGTGAAGAGTGACAACTCTCCAACACTTGTGTCGCCTCCTGTTCAGCTATACACTTTCTCATCATTTGATCAGGTCCCTACTTGAATAAGAAAGGCTCATCCCATACATAGAAGCGTGCATCATACTTCAACCTCTACTTTTGATGTGTTGAAGCCCCATGTGGAAATAAACCACTCACCAGAAAATTTACAATATCAACATACTAAGGCACTTGAGTAAGGTCCAAAGCAAGAAATTGCTCATCAGGAAACTCTTCACGAATCTGCCCCTCATTTTTCACATGAAATGAATCCTTCAATCTAGACAGATGATCAGCTATCTGGTTCTCAGTTCCCTTCCTATCTCTTATCTCTAGATCAAACTCTTGCAATAGCAGAATCCATCTAATAAACCTCGGCTTGGCATCCTTCTTATTAAACTAATACCTGATTGCAGCATGATCTGTGTAGACTATAACCTTAGTTCCCACCAGATATGATCTGAACTTATCAAATGCAAACACCAATGCCAACATCTCTTTTTCAGTCACATTATAATTCGATTGGGCTGCATCAAGTGTCTTGCTCGCATAGTAGATGGAATGGAACATCTTATCTTTTCACTGCCCAAGCACTTCCCCAACCGCTATATCACTGGCATCACACATAAGCTCGAATGGAAGCCCCCAATTTGGAGCAATGAGTATATGAGCTTCTATCAACTTCTTCTTTAGCAACTCAAATGCCTGTAAACACTTTTCATCAAAGACAAACTTCATCTATTTCTCTAACAGGCTACACATGGGTCTTGTAGCCTTAGAGAAGTCCTTGATGAACCTCCTATAGAACCAACATATCTCAGGAAGCTTCTAACTCCCTTCACTGTGATGGGGGGTGGCAACTTCTCAATAACCTCCGCTTTAGCTTTGTCAACTTCCAGTCCATTCTTGGAGATCTTGTGCCCCAACACAATTCCCTCTTGAACTAGAAAGTGACACTTCTCCCGGTTCAGCATCATATTTGTTTCTTCACACCTAGCAAGAACTCTGTCAAGATTAGTCAAACAAAGTTCAAAAGACTAACCAAACACCGAGAAGTCATCTATCAACACTTCAACAAAATCCTCCACCATATCATGGAATATTACCATCATGCATCTCTGAAATGTTGTCGGAGCATTGCATAAGCCGAATGGCATGCGCTTGAATGCATACATGTCATACAGACAAGTGAAGGTAGTCTTCTCTAGGTCCTTTGGTGCAATAACAATCTGATTGTACCCTGAGTAGCCATCAAGGAAACAGTAGTATTCCTAACCTACCAATCTATCCAACATTTGATCAATGAAAGGTACCGGATAATGGTCCTTTTTGGTGGCATCATTTAACTTTCTATAGTCCATGCAGATCCGCCACCCAGTTACTGTTCTTATGAGGATCAACTCATTCTTTTCATTAGTTACCACCGTCATTCTGCCCTTCTTGGGCACACACTGTAATTGAATCACCCATTTACTATTTGATATGGGGTACACGATCTCTGCATCTAACCGCTTGATTACCTCTTTTCTCACCACATCCTTCATCAATGGGTTTAGTCTCCGCTGATACTGTGCACTCGACTTGTGCCCTTTCTCCATGTATATTTTATGCATGCACAACGCGGGACTAATTCCATGGATGTCGGACATTTGCCAACCCAAAGCTGCTTTTCTCTTTTTCAAGATGATTAATATTGCTTCCACCTATGCATCAGACAATGCTGCAGACCAAATAACCAGTAAAGTTTTATCTTCACCCAAAAATGCATACCTGAGGTGGGCTGGTAATGATTTTAACTACAGTTGAGGTGCTACTTCAATGGAGGGCTTGGGTGGGGGACCCAGCACCCTATTTAAAGGCTCCCATAGATCTTTGGTTGAACCTACAACTGCCACATCAAGAAATTTCATCATTTCATGTGCCTCATCATCCCCATAGATATCATTCCCTACTAACACTCGTTGTAAAAGGTCCTTAGATGCAATGTATCGAGCTTCTTGATGAGTCAACAAATTGGACTTATTTAGGGCTATATTTTGATAGAATTAGTGTCCTCAAATGCATATTTTGTCTCAATATCTGATGAAAATCCTTAAGTTTCAGGTATTTAGAATTTGAGGCAAAACATGGACACCACTTGGCAAGAAAGAACAAGGCAACTGAAAAGAACGAAGAAATGAAGGCTTGAAGATCGCCGAGCCCATTTGGCGAGTCACTGATCAGCCTGGAGATCGCCTTTTGTTCCAGTTTGCTGAGCTCTGAAGGAAAAGGTCAAGTTAGCGATGAAATAGAGCAGTCGGTGCATCGTCAAGCAGTTCCGCGAAGCAATACCATATCGCCCAATGACTCAAAATGTGAAGAGGCTGAAGACTAAAATAGAAAGGCGATGATATCGACCAAACGGCGGATCGCCGAGTGTATCAGCGATCCCAACTAACTTCGCCGAAGGGTCCTCTGCAACACAAATTTTCAAACACTATAAATACTTGTTTAAATGTATAGCTTAGTATCATATCGCTATTATTATTAGAACTTTTTACAGTTTTTAGAGAGTTTAAGTTTTAGAGGGTTTTGGAGACTTTGTTCTAAGACCTTAAAGATTCAAAGGGTTTCAACTCCAATAAATTGGACGTGGGTCTCGAAAATTCTTCACTCTTGACGTGTTTTAAGACTTAATCCTTCATATCAGATGGAAACTGATATTGGTATGAATTTTTATCTATTTTACATGTCTAGCTAAAACTCTAATTCTTGGGGTGTGATTTTGTGAATATGGGTTAGATTATCTGTTGGGTCTGGCTCGTTGATGGGTTATTTGTTGTTTAGATGTGATTTCATTTATTAGTTATGTATGAACTTAATGGAATTGTAGTTGCAAATACGATTTCATCTTAGTGTTTTTGGCTTGTTCGAGAGAGAAGTCGTAAAACTAAGACTACTAAATTGATAGCCAGTGGTATTGGGTCGACATGGGTTCAGCTCGAAAGAGTAAATCCTAGTCCTTCTCCCACACATTCAGCTCGAGAGAGTGAATGGGCTAAGGCGGAGGCTGTGCTTAATGCGGCAACTCGGTGTTGGAAAGAAATCGAGTTGATTCGGGTAAGTTGTTCGAGAGAGAATTTACCCCCACTATAGTCTAGCCTAGTCACAAATACTCAACAATTTACTATCAAAAGCATGTACCCGATAATTTAGTCTATCCCGTACTCCTATCACATCCCAAGAATCATGTCTCTCTATCTCGTTTTCGTATAATTTTACTATTTTTAGTTGTTAATTAATACAAAAACCTCCATTGATATTTGACGCTTGCGGCACCCCTTTAGATATAGTATGATTATATTCGATAATATTTATAGCTATGACTAATTAGAACTTAATTTTATTTTTCTATTAATTCTCAAAACCACTCCCTTTGAACTCGACCCCAACCCTTGGTTGGGTTAGTTTACTATTGTACGATCGTAGACACTTGAATTGTAAGTTGTGTCTTGATTACGCAAACATCAAAATGGCGCCACTGTCGAGGAGTGGTGTTATTTGAGAATTTTTGATTCTGTAAAATTCTTGTTCTTCTTAGTCGTATTTTACTAGCTTTATTTTTAGTTTTGTTTTGCTTATTGGTACTTTAAAGCAGAGGAGGTGAGTATATCAAACAGTACTTGCGAGCTAATGGAGTTTCCTTCATTAGAAGTAATGATGTTTCGGGATTGCATCCTAACCTTCAATGCCCAACTCAAGACATTCCCAACATATCCCTCCTTGACTGTTTCTACAGAAGTCTTGGTTCAGGAAATAAGGTGATGGTCGACCAACTCATTCAGGGAGGAATTGCAAATCAACCATATGTGATAGCAGCCCAACTACTTGATCAAATGGCTAAAACTAACCAACAAGTAGAAAAGGACATCATGTTGGCCGCACTAATGACTCAGATGGATGAGTTGACCAAAAAGATAGTGGGGATCGAAGTCCAATGCAAAATGAAGGATAAATACATCCCTCCCCATGAGCGAAGAAGGCCAAAGGACAATGAGGTTAAACGCATTGAGGGAATGCTCTCAATCATTCTCCACAAGGTGACTCAGCAAGATAGAGAGCTGGAAGGAATGAAAGAGAGCATCAAAGTGATGAAGCAAATGATTGGTTCTCATTCCAAATCTTTCCAGCTGCTCGAGAACCTTATCGGTCATGCGTTGACCCATCTCAACTCGCAGCAAAATAGGGGGTTGCCTAGTGATACTATTGCTAACCCCAAAAATGAGGTTTGAGTGTTGACTTGCATCGTGCCACAATGTTAACTAAGGCGTTATTTGGGAGGCAACCCAAAACCCTTAAATACTTTAGTTTTGTTTTTGTAAATAATGGTGTGTTGGTTGTGCAGGTTTAAATGCGGAAAGTGTTTGGAGAATGCAAATTGGCGAGCAAATGGTCCAGTCGGCACATTGCCGAAGAGGTCAGCGTGCCCGACTTGTTCAACCATTTGGCTCAACACAATTTCAACTCAGAGCCTGTAAAATTCGACGAGCTCAGGAGCAGTTCGGCAAGTCGCCGACCAGGTCGGTGACCACGATTAAGACCGACGTCTTAACCCCTAAGAAAATGCAGGTCCTGTAGAAATTGGTGGGGTAAGTGACCATTCGGCGCTTCGCCGAGTGGATCGGTGGATGCGACTAACGTCGTCAAATGGACACGAACTGGACGGTTATATATGGCTAAAGATTTTAAAGTTTCAAACTCGTTACTTTCCCTCACTTTCAAACTTCACAAACTCACACCAATTTAGTTATTTTTCAATATTCTTGCTTTCCATTAGTATTTTGGTTGTTGATTGGTGCTCGGAACTAGGATTCCTTTGCCGCCTAGCATTTTAATCATATTTTAATCGACATCTAAGGTTGGTTTCTGAATCCTTGAGTTTACTTTCAAAAAATTTGTACTCATTTGCAATGATCATATCGTATTGTTGTGTGTTGGGCCTCTCTGATAGGATTAGATTGTTTAAATGCCAATTCTAAGTTAATAATCTTGCCCGTATTGTTTTGATCGTCAAATGCCTATTAATTTCTGCTTTTAGATGAATGAAATTTTATAAGGTTGTGCTTGCGTGATGTTTAGATTGGTTGGGTGAAGTCTGATTAGCTCGCGTTTGCGCTAATTGACGTAAATTACTCAATGATAGAGCGGGTGACACCAATCTTAAGAGCAATTGTCGTTAAATGGCCAAATTTGGCAAAATCGGAAGAAGTCTGAGTATTTCGAGGTGATGGGTGCTATGGGTCTGATCCTAATTTAACTATTGCATGTTTTGATTTTGTTTTCGGGGGTTGCAGGGTTGAATTCTAGAAGGAGGATTGAAAATAGGCACATTGGGCCGTTTGGCGAGCTGGGTCAAGCTCGTTGAACCACTCGACAGTTCCCTTAATGACCACATCTTTCCTTTAGTTTCATGCTAAATGTATTGTTGGTTTTTATAATTTTTGGCGAGAAGCCTTTGGTCGCCAAAAGCACTCGGTGACTCACCGATAATATGCTTGATCGCCCTTTGTCTGCACCCCTAAAACCCTTGTTGCACTGTAACTTTCTGTGGACAAACCCTTGCTCGCAGAGAGTAGTCGGCGATTCACCGAAAGGCACTTCCCATCGCCGACTTGCCATAATTTTTGAGCCAATCCCTTCGGCGAGCCCGATCTAGCTCGCCAAAGAGGTTCGGTGACTCACCGACTGGATCGGCGAGTCTGTCTGCAATTAATTTTTTATGCTTCAATGTGATTGTTATTTAACTTGCCTTTAATGTTTTGTAGTTATGGTTCGGACTAATCTAACCACACCACCCCAGAAGAAAGCACAGGGCATTACTATAAACGAAGGGGGATCAGGTCCTCCAAAGAATAGAAGGCAAAAACTCCCATCGGGAGACAACAGCAAAAGAAAGAAGCACATAGCTAAGAAAGTAGTCACTGACAATCAGGCTGAGTTATCTGAACCTGAAGACGAGCAGCCCATGATTAACCAAATGAATGAGCTCCAAGCTAGATCTCAACCCACATCCACTAGAGTTACCTCAGCTGCCACCCCTACTGAAGCAAATTCTGTGCCAGCCCAGGCACCTCCAGTGACCCCTGCACTCCTTATCGTTCCTCCACCTAGACTGTTGAACAAATTGAAATGTGATGGGGTACGGACCATCCTAGAGAAGAAGTTGTTATCTACAGAGGGCCTGGAGGGCAAGTACCCCAATGTCAGGGACACCATCCACTACCATGCATTTGAGCAGTTCACCAGGCCCCGAGGCCCTTACATTCCTTTCTGGGTTCAGGAATTCTATACAACTTATGGGGAGTTTGTGCCCAAAAGCAAGAAGAAGCCAAGTGAATTCAGACCGGTGAAGTCGGTCATGGTCAGAGGCAAGGAAGTTGGGTACGGCAGTGAATATATTAACATTGTTTTGAATAGACCGATGCACTCTACACTTCCTTACGAGGGGTTGCCCATTGCTTAGTCCCTAGATAACTTGAAGGGTTGGTTGGCTCCTCTGATTTATGACACCACCTCGAGGTGGATGGATGCAGGGGGCCATATTGAGTATAGGGACTTGAGCATCGCTGCTAGTTTCTAGTTTGGCTTTATCAACAGCACCATAATGTCATCCCAGAACTAATCCATTTTGCGCCATCCGAAAGCAGTTTTCCTTGGTTCTATCATGTCTAGGAGACGCATTGACCTGGGACTGCTGATTTCACAGGAGATGGCCATGAGAGCCAAACAGAAATAGACTTCTCTGTCATTCCCAGTCCTAATCACTAAGTTGTATCGGCGTGCTGGAGTACCCCGGGACACTGCGAGAGATATTGAGGTCACCCATTCATCCTCCACTGACATCTGGCGTATTGAGGTAGAGTACATACGAGAGGAGGCTGACGGGATGAGAGCAATTTCGGCAGATATTTCTCTGGATGTTGACGTTGACTCGTTACCTGCAGAGGCATCTTCGCCTACTCCGGCCTCTGGGCCTTCAGGTACATCCGCTCCTTCCTCTTCTTCGCAGCCCCCAGGTACTTCCTCCTCTTCCCAACCTGTTAAGATTACTTAGGCCATGATCCTGAAGATTGGGAATTTGGCACAATCAGCTGATATGCGGGTAACCCGACTTGAGAGATCCATCCCTGGAATGATCGAGAGATCCATACTTGCTGCACTCACCCCCCTCCAGACTTCTATTGATGAATTGACTGTGAGAGTCACAACTTGTGAGAGCAGATAGGGGGAGGCCTCTGAGGTGACGGTTTTGAAAGTCGAGGTAGCAGAATTGAGGAAGGATGTGGACTATCTAAAGTCTGCCGACTTCAATTCATTAATAAAGGTTGCTGATGACGAAAATGCCCCAGAAACTTTAGAGATTCCTCCGGCCACCACCGGAGAAGTACAGAGGAATGGCACAAAAGAGGAGGAGTCGGATGCTGAGACTGATGAGGAGATCATTAAGCGCCGAGAGGAGAGCATATTTAGAGATTTTCCAGATCTTGTAGGGACGGTTGTGCAGTCGGTGATCCAGACATCGCTGATTAAGACGTCCACAGTAGCTCCTATTGTATCTGGCGCTATTATTCCTTCTGAGGTTAATCTTAGCACTGATGCCCAAGTACAGACTGCTGCACCGGGCACTGAGGCCCAGACAGATGGAGAGACTGCATAGACAGGATCCTTTCTTTACCTCCCTCTCTGTCTTACTTTTGCTCACTTTTTGGATACTTCATTCATTTGCATTTGAGGACAACTGATTTTTGTTTGTGGTGGGGTGAGGCCCACCTTTTTGCATATTTGTTTTGTTTATATATTTCGGTTGGAATTTATAATTGTGTTAATATTGTGTTTTTGTGGATGTTTGAGCTTGTGGCTTCATATTTTAAATTGTGAAATGATTTTGACCCTTTCAGAAAAATTTATCCACCTCTTGTATATGTTGAATGTGGTTGTTCTCTTGCAAATTTGAGTATCGGTTTAGATCAATATTGATGACTCAAATAGTGCTCATAATCGAACAAACATGAATGTGCGGCTACGATGAGACCAAGTGAAATTGCATAGACAATATGTGAACTCTTTGCATCTCGTTGTGACTAGCCAATTATTAAATCGTGTCTCTTGTGATGATCGTTGCACACTAGCGAAAGTGTGAAGTCTTGTTTGACTTTAGTGTCAATGCTTTGTGTGTGAACCATGCATGATAAAACCAAAAATTTGCCCCGTTGATTCGGTCAACTAAGAACACCCCTTGAGCCTTACCTTTCTTTGGATGAAACTTGATGAAAACAAGACCTCTCTTAATCCACTACCTACAATCCTCTTGTTTTGTGGTTGATTGAATAGCCAACTTAGGCCAAAAGCCTAAGTTGGGGGTGTGGTGAAAAGATAAGGGAAAGTCAAGAAATGCTAGAAAATCTCTCTTACCCATGGTGTTGAGAAAAATGGAATCCCTCCATACAAAAAAAAAAGAGAAGAAAAGAAAAAGAGAAGAAAAGAATGAAAAAGAAAAAAAACGTTATGGAATAAAGTTATGAAAATGCAAAAAAGGAATGGGGTTCCAAATAATCCATGGAGAGTGAATAATGGGATGACTTATTAGCACTAAAGAAAATGATGAAGGAAGATGAAAGGAAGTGTCGTGAGTACCACATTTCATGAGGATGAAAGTCACTGAGCCTAAATGACCATACATTTGCACTCAACCCCATTACAAGTCTTGAAAAGACCTTTTTCATCTTGAGTAAGCTGAAACAATTGTTGATTGGAAAATATAGGCAAACCTATGGGTGAAAGCATGCATTGTGTTTTTCTTTGTGAGAGTAAGCGTTGCATTTGATTCCGGAACTTTAAATAATTAAACCTTTGTGTGGATATGGAATCATCCTTTGTGTGAGGCCATTCAAGTACTTTAGTTAAGCTTGAACTTGCATTTGAAGCAAGTATTGCGAGATTGAGAATCTTTGATAATGGTGTGGTCCTTGAGTATACAATTAATCCTTGTATGAGTAAGTTGAGTCTTGTTATGTACAATCATGATTGAGTCTTGTGTAGCACTATTTGAGACATCCCTTTTTGAACTGCTGAACTTGAGTTTTACTTGAGGACAAGCAAAAGTTTAAGTTGGGGTGTTGATGAGTCCACAAATTAGACTCAT
>JAJOOF010005184.1:0-27024 GCA_029582545.1 Solanum lignicaule
ACCGTTCCATGGTGCATGCCCGATCATAGGCCATTCTCCTCCCGCATCATCAACCAAGACCATCAGCTACAAATTCGATGTCTGAATTAGTGTACATCTCAATGCACTAAGCAGGTTCCAATAATCTAGTCCAAGCAAGTCACGAGACTAAGGAGATCATTCTTATAGGATACAGAAATCAATCTCTTCTTTAAAATTGATAAAGAGAATACAAAATCAATCATGTTACAGCATGAATACTCTTCTCGTGAAATCTTCACGTCCTTACGGCAACATGAATCTATGAGACACAAATGGTCAAACTTACTGCAACAACAGTGAGGCCTCTGAAAATATCAAGGGAAGCAACACGCTTCGTCTTCTGAGGCTTTAATTCTTCTTCTTCTTCTTCTTCTTCTTTCTCTATTTCTTGAGATTCAACTATCACATGATGTTGCTGCTTCATATCTACTTTGATGCCAGCCATCAACTACACTAACGGCTGATGATGAGGAAAGAAATATGTCCAATATTTTTATATTGCAACATTTTGGACTTCTTTGTCTGCATCCGGTAATAAGTTTGTCTTTATACTAAAGATTCCGTGATTGCCTTGAAGTGGCTTCAATTATAGGATAAGTTTTCTTTCGTCAAACCTCAAACAAAACAGGAATTATAAAAGGAACTACAAAAAAAATACTCGCTTCGTATATGTATCTAAATACCTAGCAAATCTCGCTAGCTCCAACCAAATACATACGAATACATGTATCTAGTGTTGCTTGTATCGAATCTTGCTGGCCTCCCTCACCAATCTCACCCTATAGCAAAAATACATGCATCTAAGCATAAAATACGTAGGATACTCTTAATTAGTAATAAGATACGTAATATTTGAAAATATAGGTAATAATAATAAACTCTTAATTAGTGGCAAAATACGTAATATTTTGAAAGTGTAGTAATAATAATATACTTATATGGTAATGAAATATGTCTAATTACGTAATTTTTCCAAGAAAATATCATATTTTCAATGAGGACTCGTCCAAATTTTGGCATACTTGAAACCTAAAAATAAAGAAGCATTTCAAGCCTACATACATTCCATCTTAAAATAATAATAACTGGAAGCAGGCCTTTTCTCCGGTAAGTTACTTTATAATTTGAAAGTACAAACAAAATTAGATACAATATATCTAGCTTGTCATCTGGCTTCTTTGTCTCTAAATGACGACGATTAGCCACGTCCACGGCCACCACCTGTACAATAAATACCATCCAAAATCATCTGATTAGCAAATGGCTATATAGATATTGCATTCACAAATATACTTGAGGACTGTTACAACATAGAGACTTGCTGTATGGAGACTAAATTCAAACATTGAACATGAATGTATTGCTAGATAGATATATGCATGAATAAGATATCTCACATGGAAATGCAGTGCCACGGATTGAGACTCGGGGATAACATAAGCTTTAGCAGAATTGAGAATAGAATTGCATATTGAACACTTCATACCTTTTCCACCAGACTTGGCACCAGGTCCTCCTTTGCCCCGGCCTTTGGCACCTGCATCTTCCATTCCACGCCCAATGCCTTTCGCCTGTCTTCCAGCAGCACCTTCATCCCTACCTCCTCTTCCCCTTCCTCGTCCACCGACACCAGGTGGTTTTCTATCTGCAAAAGGATTTTAAAATATACTAATTAAGCTGAATGTTCAGACACTGATTCTAGGCTAGTAGGGCAGTATTTGTAAAATCAACAAACTCCACACTGATCCAATAGCTAAAATAGAAATGGTTATAAGTATTCCTGATAATTAATAGTCCAAAGTAGTACCTCCACGGCTTTTTGTTTCTTCTTGAACTTTATCAATCACCTGGAAAATTACACAAATAGCATAGTTACCCAAACAACACTAACAGGGATTATTAACTTGGTCAAATGAAGAGCCAAGGGCAGACTAAGCTTCCAGAATTTATAAACTCCTGCAAACTTGGTCTCCAACCCCAGTGATAAAAATGAACTATTCAAACCAGTAAACACAAGTAGGTATGTCCATATTTTAAAATATATATATCATCAAGAATATCTACAAAGCTTAGCCTCTCAGTAAAATAATGTTGCAATACTAAAGTTATTCCATGTACAAAAGAAAAGGCAATCTGCATTCTTTTCCATTTTTGTAGAAGTGAAAGTGTAAAATCTGCCTTTTACGTCTGAAAGGATATAGGGGGTTTTCATTTTATAGTTACTTCTATCTGTTAACGTTATGACTTTTTAAAAGAAAATGTGAGCTGCCCATGAAAACTCTTCTCACCTACCTCTCCTTTTCAAACCCCCCACCCCCCATGTGTCCAAACAAAGGAGAAGTACAGAAAATTAGGATAACAGTTGTATTCAAACATCATCTCCCTTCCTAGCTAGTATTGAAAGCCCACACAAACAAAAAGAAAAGCATCTAACAGAGGAAACAAACACTGGGAAAAGATGGTTCCTGGCACTCCTAAAAGATCAACAAAAGGATAACCTCCAAAACTCAAAGGTCATTCCTGAATCAACTATGAATGTGTGGACGGCAAATGGACGAGAGAAGCTAGGATAACTTCCCATATGTGCCTGTCATGATCTATTAAAAAAATAGGGCGGAAGAGTGCATAATACAATGTAAACAGAAAATAAAAGCAGAAAGCATGCGCCCCCGCTTTATTTAGTCAAAACTGCAAACGTTAGATTTCACATGGAAGATCGTCATCGCTAAAGCTTCATAGAGTCGCACTCCTACCTAAGGTGTCAGATTCAACGGTCCATAGGGAGCACAACAATGTCTGATTTGGCTAAATTGCATCACATCAGCATAATCAATTCTCTTCTTACAGGAATGTTCTACTCACAGTCACGAGGAAATGAACATACAGTTGACTACAAGCACGCAAGAAAGAACAACATCAATAGGGGTTCAACCTTATGATATCTAACATTTTATAATCTTTTTTAGTATAGGATATCTTATATAAAATAAGCCAGTAATATTGGAAAATAATTACTTAAGAACTAAGAATTATCTAACTTCCGAATCTTATATGAAAACCACTTGGCTACACATCTTATTTGAGAAGAACACTACGTTCGAAGTCTAAAACACTAATGTTCCAACCACAACAATGATTTCATTTCAAGAAATCTATTTTATCAGTAGAAAAGAGGTAACAAGAGTATGGATGCATTTATATTTAGCCTTTAGGAACATCAGAGTTGTGTTATAAGTTCAACCTTCAGTTCCCTGCATTATTGCTTGGTACTGCTGATACCTCTTTTAACTTTTCTACCCGGTTCTCTATGTTTTCCAGCTCTGAATCCAAGTATGTCAAGGTAAGTTTAGCCACATAGACCCAGACACCACAGATTAGCTAGTAACATAACTTCAGCCTACAACAACACAACTGAAACCCACCCCTAAAAGCCCCATTGAGTGAATAACCAGACAAGTATATCCATGAGTCTGGTCACACCAAGATTAGCAAGTATCTTCATTCCACCTACTTACATCAAACCAAGCCCCTAGAATGCACCACGATAAAGGTGTAAATGGACCGTCCTCAGTGTTCTGTACAAGATGTTATTAAGTAAATTAAAATGTGTTCTCCCTAACAACTTAAGCTTTTACATCAAATGATCACACATTTCACATCTCAACATGGTGCAATTCTCAACCCACCCATTATCAGAAAATAAGTTGTGTGCTTGGCACGGGAAAAAGAATTCAGGCCTGCACGTTAGGTGTGTAAAAAAATATTGTGTATAATACGTGTACTCTCTATGAAAACTAAAGATTTTTCAAACTCATTGTCATGTTGAGTGATAGCACTAAAGCAAGTAGTTTAGTCCTAGTTACTTAAGTAGAAACTGCCATTCCACAACTAGTTTACAAATTTTACAGTCAACCCTGCAAAGCAACCATTTAATAATACAAATAACTACTACAAAATAGGCACCCATCTTCTGTCCCCTTAGTACAAAGTCCAAAAGTGCCATACACACTATGTTGCAAGTGAAAAAAGAATAATACTACAAGAAAGCATTATTAATCATAGTAATTAAGAAAATAAACTAACCTCATCAGGAACTCTAAGATACTTTATGGTATTGCCACGAATATAACATTCAGGCATTCTCCAAAATCTATCTCCATCCTGCATTAATTTTTCAAAATCAGGTGGTCTTGCACCAATACATTTGAAAACCTAGCAATAACATATTAAAAAACAATGAATTACCTTTGATGTACAGATAACTTCACGAAGATGGATATTCATCCAAGTATCACAATTCACCAAATGACCATTATAAGTCTCTCCATTTTTTAGCTCCACCAACTGTATTAGATAACAAAAGTTTCCAGATTGAGATAATTGAACAAATAGTATAATCCCATACGAATTCTCAAAATCCCTCGAATCTCGTGGGCTCCAGGGACTTGTGGCATATTTTGGAGATACAATATAAATATGCAGAAACTGATAAACTATACCAACAAAAAACTTGTTGCCTTTAAGAATGTTAGCCAAAAGCCTCAACTAACAACAGGACAAAACATGAAATCATTTTTGTTATTCTCCCTCCAATTTCCCAAACAGCTACAACAGGAGAATTACACTCCTGTATTCCTATAACTACTTTATTCACAGGGTTTGTTGTTTTTGTATGTTATTAATAAGTTCAGGTTCATTCAAAACATGCAGCACTTGGAAAAACCTAATTGAGCTAACTGCATTACCACACCGAAAAGAAATAAGATCAGACTAAACAATAAACAAGGAAGAGAGAAAAAAAAAAGGAGACGCTACCCCTCTTCCACATGAATTCAAAAGCTTACCATGCGATGCCCCTGTGCAGTCTTGAGCAAGGAGAGGGGAAGCTGAGACAGAAGAAAAATAAAAATTAGAGCTTCATAAGAACTCAAAACCCTAACCCTACAGCTCAGAAAGCGATTTTCGCTAAACCTACCAACTTTAGATGGGGTAAATTCCGAATACAAAATAGCCTGCAAAAGTCAAAAACACACGGATTACCAATAAAACAAAAAACTGATCCCGAAGAACTGCACACACACAAAAAAGAACACTTAAATCTGTAAATTCTCTCTTTTTTTACATTCAAAACTTAGACACACTTAAATCTGTAAATTCTCTCTTCTTTACAATCAAAACCTAGATAGTGCATGAGTTTATACGCATAATCTTTGCTAATACATATAAGATATTCAAAGCCTTACCTAGCTTGATCTTCGTCTTTTTCCTCCCTTTGTTGAAAAAAAAAACGAAAGCGTAAGGTTCCTAGATTAAACTTGAACTGTACCAAGTGGAGTCCAGATTTATTGTAAATTGAAAATTTTCTGTTGTACCGCCGTTAGGGCTATGAAGTATGAATTGGGTGGGCTCCACTTTTCGTGGGCTGTAAATTGAATCGTCTACTACTTTCACTTTCACCTTCTTTTAAACATCTTCAACCATATTCTCTATTAGTCTCCAAATATAGATTTATTTATTTTTTAAATCAACTTTAACTCAATTTTTTATTTTTTTAGAAAATCAACCCCAACTCAATTCTCTAAAATAGAATATATTTCTGTCTCCTCAATATTATATTTTTATTTCTATTTCATTCTTATTTTCTTATTTCATAACATAAATTATTGCTTCTTTTTTTCAAATAATCACTTTATGGAGTAATTTTCATGTGATATAATATTTTATTTTTTCAAATTATTTTTTAATATAAAATTATATTTTATTCTAAATTTCTAAATAACATAAACTGCAATCAAATATTATATAATATACAAATTAATGCACAATTCGAATAAAAGTGAAATCATTAATGAAATACAATTACATAAATGTTACATAAATACTCAACTTTCAAGATTATTATGTTACCCCCAAAATTACTCTAATAATGCATTACGGAGTTCAAAATTAATATTTTTATCCTAAATTTTTTACGTCTAACTAAAAATAGTTCAAATCAGAGATTGTCATCTACCACAATTTATGTTGGTACAATTAGAGTCTGCTACATCCAAACAACGAGATAGCGTTAGGCTAGATAGATATATCAAACTCAAGGAAGTTATATAAGTGTAATGACCCGTAAAATTGTTCTTGGAAATTATCATAAAAATTACCATTGTACCCCTTTTGATAATTGCATGAGTCAATTTTGATCAATCAGTGGAGTTGGTTTGGAAATTTTTGAGCTATTTGTTAATTACGATTGTTTAGGTGGGTGATTTTTAAATAATTAATTTTAATTGGTGACTAATGTGCTAAGACCATAACTTATTTAATACCATATATGACCCATATTTTAGAATAAGTTAATTGAGGTTTAACAATTTCTGATATAATTTGGCAAACCCAGAAGAAAAAAAGAAACCCTTGCGGCGTCTATTTCAAGTAAGAATTTTCGTGATTATTACTTTTAGAAAGAGTCAATGTTGTTCACTGTTTAGGTTAATCATTAAAGCACTCGGTTTATGTGTCTTTTGGTTAATAATTCTCATTCCTTAGTTTATTTTTTTGTTAGATGTTAGTCCATATTTTTGTTGAGGAAAAGAAATTGTGGTACTTGTCATTCTCTTCTTTTCCAAGGCTTCTGGGAGATTTGTGAGGTAGTTGTTTGTCTTCTCAGCGATCCTTCTTACTCATGTTTATGATCTTGTTCTACTCTAGAAACAATGTCATATGAAACTTGTATTTTTCTTTTTATTCAATTGTAATACTTTAGAGGCTTGTACACGTGACAACCAGATTTTTGGGGATATTTTTGAGTTTATTATGAAATTTTCGCATTTTATTGTAATGGTTGAGTTTTAGGCTGACTTGTCTTGGTGGGATAAGACGAGTGTCATCACGTCCATTTTCGAGTCGTGACAAAATGGTATCAGAGCCCCAAGGTTCATAGGTTTCACGTATATACAAGCCGAGTCTAAGTAGAGTCTCGAGGATCGGTATGGAGACGTCTGTACTTATCTTCGAGAGGCTATAGTGACTTTTAAGAAAAATCTTCACTCATTGGATCTATATCGTGCGTTCTTGGTCCGGTTTTGATTCTTATCGCTTCACTTCATTCACTCTCACTTATAGTGATGACTCGTGCGTAGTTCCTTATGTGGGTAGTTGGGGTGTTGTGTATGGCTTGGAGTCTAGATCTGGTTTGGAAGTGATAGAGTTATTGAAATGAGGCTTGGTTAGACTAAGAATGTTCCGCAATTTAAAGGGGTTGAGTAAGATTAGTTACCCTAGTAAAAAGAATAATACTTGTGTGGTATATACGATATTTAAAGTGGTTTAACAATTGGAAGTGAAATGATTAAAAGGATGGCTATATAATGGACATGTATCTTTGGAAAATACAATTAATAAAGTTGTCATAACAAGTATGAGTTACTTAGCGAATGATGAGAATGATGTTGCACCAATTGAGGTTAGAATCTCTTTTGTGGTTTCATAGATTCAATGTATACCAAACAAGGTCATGATACAACTATTACAATGGTGCCAATTCTTACTTGGTTAGAGTTATGGAATGTGTTACTCTTGTTATGGACCTGATCTACGAAGGAATGCATATCGCTTTTGATGAGTGACTGAACGAATTTGATAGTGTATAATAGTTACTTAATGGGTAGAAATGTGTGCGCTATTTGGGTACAATCTTCTAAGTAGGTATGGTGTGTTCTAGTGGTGGATCTAACAAACTTTCATTATATGGTACTAGTGGTATATAAAAACGGATACGTCGATTGTTAAGTGCAAATACTAACTACTTAAAGAGTTATCTATTGTATCACATGCTCATATAATAAGATTTGGTGTTGGATTCATATTTGAGAAACTAACTAGCTTGTTAGTACGGATGGATGTGTTAAGCATTATTTATAAGAAAGCTTTTAGTGGTGGATCTTTGGTATGATATTGATGTGTTTAGGTTGTGAAATGTATCTTGAGGAATTTAGATGAGTGTTGATTTCATCGTAAGCTCCTTGGAAGTGGATCGACATTAGGATGACAAGTTTATGAGTAAAGAAAGTCTCAAAGAGTATACTTGTGTGAAGGTAATTGGAAATTTTAGTAAAAAGTGGATTAGTCATTTGAATTTGATTGGTATAACTGGGTTTAAGGTGTCATATTGATGAAAAGGTTGACTTCGTAGTGATGACAAGAGCTAACTAAGGATGATAGTAATAAGAGTTCGTGATGGACTGTGATTGAGATGCAACTATATAATAAGGACTATTGGTTAAATGATTTTTTTGTATTGTAAGGAAAACTAAAGAGTACCTAAGGTTGTGGTTTGCTACTATTTGGTGAGTAATGTTGTTGCATAGAAAGTTATAGGAGGAGAGAGCAATGATATTTACTCTAATTGTAATGGCCAATGATGTATCTTTAGAGGGGTTGAGAATTGGTTCAGAGACACGTGGTTTCATCCGTTTTGCTCTAGTCACGGTAATAGTGTCGTGGGTTAATCATATTGGTTAGAACGATTAGATAAGATTTGAGAAAGAAGTCTATATGCGTTCAATTTGAGTGTGGTAATAAGTGCTTTGTGTTTTTGAGTTTGATAGCTGGCACAATTGGAATCAGAATTCAAGTTTTTCATTGCAAGCCTACGTTTGTGGTATTGTGGTTTGTCAAGGTATGAATTAGTAAGGTAAGAATTGATCGATCGCATCGGGTATTGAGCATTTGGAAGGACTTGTGCATAATTTGAGTCGTAAAATTGATTACTTTTGATTGTTATACCTAAGGGGGATTTCACGTAATGTTTTGGCTTAGAGGATAAGGTAGAAATATCATGGGTTATTGGTCAAAGGATAAGATTGGTAAGCATGTCAGTCAGTGAAAGGAGAAAGAGTATGGTGTATTGAAGAGTTCAAGGTATTTGAAATTTGTGTCATGAAAATAATTTAAGAAAAGTGAAGGAATATGACCTCTTGTATAAACCCTTGGTTTGTAGTTGAAAGATTTATTAATTTTTGCCTATGAGTTTAGATATGACTGTGAGATTTGAACTAGTTCGGTACAGACTTACTAGGAATTATCATCAACTTTTCTAAAGATTGAGTTTTGTTTGGTTGACAAGCAATGATGTGTGGAAGATTATATGTGGTTATGTCGAGCTAGATTGTTCAAATTATGATAGGTAACTTATTGATGCTAAAAAATGTGGACATACAATTTTACATGATTAATGAGGATTTCGAGGGGATTGAAACTACATACTTTGTTGATGGGATGATACAGACTGTTAGGATGTGTTACATAGGAATTTGATGGTGAGTAGAAATTATGAGCTTATAGTACACCGAATTATTTGAGTGGCCAAGAATTTCGTAAGTGTTAGTATGAGGTATATGATGGTTTTGAATATTAATTGAAATTTGGTATAAAAAAAATGTGGAGTTGACATTGAGTGTGATTCAATTGTTGTATCTCGATGGTCAAGTACTTTTAGATTAGTGTTATCAGTCTTGGGTGTGATATGTATTTGTCATGAAATTCTTAAATGAAAAGAAAGGGAGCCATATTTTGAAATTTTTGGAGGCAACAATGTATTTTCTAAGAAGATTTTGATACTAGTGATGGTTTGAGTGTAAGGTAAATAGTTGGGGTGATTATAATGGTTATTAGTACTAAGAGTGTGGGCTTCAATGGAATGATGTAAAGAGTATGTTGGGCCTAATAAATTGAGCATGGGTACGATTGTAATGGGGACCAAAGTGGTGGATTGTGGGTAGCTAGAAAATCAAAGAGATAGAGCCGGATGAATGAAAATGTTTGATATAGGAACTATGGAAGGAGTATCTAGTGTTATTCGACCTTGGTTCTGTATATTTTTATGTGACCATCTACTTCGTTTTGGATATGATTTGGAGTGTGATTCGTTGTCTATACCCACACGTTTTTTTTCATATCTATGGGTGAATTCCTAGTGGTGGATCGGGTGTACCGATCCTATGTTTGTCCTCTTAGTAGGGTGGCATCTTGGGTAGACTTGGTCATTTTAGCTATGGCAGATTTGGTGTTGTTTGAGATAGTTGAAGTATACTAGTGATTCTACACACACAACCTTGCTTATGAGAACCTATATAATAGCTACTATGAAGAATTACACTTGTCTAAGAGTGTTGTTAGAGGTTCTGCATTTTTAGTGTATCGCTTGTTGGGTGTTTACTTAACCATTTTCTTCTTTGGATTAGATAAGTTTGATTCTCCCTTGATGAGTACCCACTGTCTAAACATAAGATTTTTACAACTTAAGCTCGTGAAAAGATTGTGTTGTGAAAGGGAATCGTGATAAGATATGTGATGGTATGTGCATTATGAGTGTCTGGTGGTTGATTCAGGCTCACTTCTGGTTGTAATCAGTATTGATTCAGAAGGTTATCTTGTTTATGTGAGAAAAGATTCGTCATGATGGTTGTGTTAAGGTCCAATGAGTTTCAGTTTAGATTGAGTTCATGGGTAAGTATGTGGCTTGATAATCACTCCTATTTATAGATCTTTCAAAGTTTGATTCGAAAGTTCAATTCTTAGTAGTTGATCTTGATGGAGTGGTCTTAAGGATGAGCTCACTTGGAAAGATGAACACCGACTAGAAGGTCATAACTGAGCTTTTGATAACGTGGGTTATTCTTCCTTATGTTCAAGGACGAACATGGTTTTTAGTGGTGGATAATGTAATGACCCGTAAAATTGTTCTTGGAAATTATCATAAAAATTACCATTGTACCCCTTTTGATAATTGCATGAGTCAATTTTGATCAATCAGTGGAGTTGGTTTGGAAATTTTTGAGCTATTTGTTAATTACGATTGTTTAGGTGGGTGATTTTTAAATAATTAATTTTAATTGGTGACTAATGTGCTAAGACCATAACTTATTTAATACCATATATGACCCATATTTTAGAATAAGTTAATTGAGGTTTAACAATTTCTGATATAATTTGGCAAACCCAGAAGAAAAAAAGAAACCCTTGCGGCGTCTATTTCAAGTAAGAATTTTCGTGATTATTACTTTTAGAAAGAGACAATGTTGTTCACTGTTTAGGTTAATCATTAAAGCACTCGGTTTATGTGTCTTTTGGTTAATAATTCTCATTCCTTAGTTTATTTTTTTGTTAGATGTTAGTCCATATTTTTGTTGAGGAAAAGAAATTGAGGTGCTGCTACTTGAATTCTGTAGGAAATTATATTACATTGGTAGAACATTGTGAGTAATGATTAGGTAATGATTATAGGCTAATCATAGGGGGTTGCGAAAACATAGAATGAATCATTGGTTTGGGAGTAAGGTTCCACAATCTGCACGTCATCTACTAAGTTGTCGATGGAACGAGTTGGTCTTTTGCTTATTTTCTTTTCATAGTTATTACATTATAATTCAAGTTTTGCTATATTGAGATAAATAATTAAATATAATGGTATAAAATTTTATGAATATCATTATGTTGATGATATATGGAGAACATTGAAAGAGTTGAGTTTTAGGCTGACTTGTCTTGGTGGGATAAGACGAGTGCCATCACGTCCATTTTCGAGTCGTGACAATAAGAAAATAAAATTTTAAGGATAAATTTAGAAGCTATTAGTGATCCAAATGTTCGTAATTACATGCAATAAGAACAACTATGAATAATTGAAAAAATAAATCAATATGCACAACTGCAATTATAACAATTTTCTGGACCATACATTATTTTTCCCCAAAATATTACTAAATATGGAAATGACCTATTGGATTACTAAATTATTGTTGTGATAAATAAGTTATTATGTTATTATGGTATTGTTATTTTTGTATTTAAATTATTATCTTATGTATTGTATTTTTATCTTGTAATTAAATTATCATCTTATGTATTAGACTGTTATCTTGTATTTAAATTATTATGTTATGTATTGTATTTTTAAAATTAAAATTTTCATCTTATCATTTTAATTGTACGTTCTTTATAGTGAAAATTAATAATAAAATCAAATTATATTAGTGACAAAAAAATTTAAAAATTGAAATATTATCAATTTGGAATGAATATAGTATATGTTAAAATAATATATTTTTTAAAATATTATATTACATTTTAAAAAATTACGAATATTAGATATTTAAGTAAAATAATATGTTAATTACACAGTAATAGAAATAATAATAAAATAATGTAAAAGTGGTTCTCCAAATTTGTAGAACTAATATTCACCTCTTTAAAAGTGAAGAATAGAGATTAAAATAAAGAGGAGTTGGAGTGCCCATTCTCTATTTTTACTCTCTAAATATAAAGAATGAAGACTAAAATAGAGGTGGGTTGGAGATGGTCTAAGCATTGGAACGATATGGGGAAAAAAAAATGGACAATAGTTTCTACTTTGTCTGTTTGGTTTTCGTCTAATATCCCATTTTAGGACATATGTTTAATAAATGTTTTCTTTCTTACTATAATAATTTAAGGACACTTTAAATCATAATCTTTCTTCAAAACAAACAAAAAAATCTATAAGAAATTATTAAACTACATTCTTATTATATAAATTATGACGAGCGTTTGTTGACAATCAAATAGAGTATTAAGATTGAAAACAGTATGAGCAAAACAATCATTAGACCAAAATGTAAAATAATTCAAAAGTATAATTTATCTCGAGTTTACATTTGCATAAGTTTTTAAATATAAAAAACGAATTCGAAATGAAAGCTATCTAAAGAAAAGGACATGTACGTGGTTGGATTTGGGCAATAGGTTTACTAACCATTTGTCAGATTAAGGTGACCCAATCAATTGAGGGTACACTAGTAATTTAACAAAAAATCGAAATTGAAAGGAAAGTCAAAAATTTCAGAATTCCCACCAAAAACTAACCGCCAAAAAGAGTTGGGCAATAAATCAAACAGTTTTACAGATCTACACACAATACAAACAAAGGTACTTTCGTCTTCCCGAATCTCTCATCTTATCAGATTAGATGTGTTTTGACTCTTATCTCAAATTTAAAACTAGTAGCATTATATATTTTGAACCTATATTTTTAAAATTTAACGATTCAATGTTAAGAACTTAAAGATCAAAACGGACAAATTTATATCTTAGACGCATCTTTTAATAATAATACACTCATCCTTCTAAAATTGTGAATACGCCTCATGCACTTGAAACATTACAATATGAAGTCATTGTAAGTTGAGTAAACCTGGGAAGTGCATATGCAAAATTACCTAGGAATATGGTCATTCACCCATTAAAATCACTTTGATAAATAAGATATAAGTATGTCAAACACATCTAAACGAAAAATAGAAAGAAAAAAAGTGCATAGATTTCAATTGGATACCCTTCTTCACCCGCCCTAAGCAAGATTAGTTCACACATCTTCTGCGTAGTACTAACGCAAACTTGTCCTCGGGATACAATATATTGTTCGGGAATGGTCCAAATATACCCTCATACTATGCGAAATTAAGCATATTTCCCCTCCGTTAATACTTCAAATCACTAATGCCCTTAGCGTCAAATACTTGGTCCAAAACATGTTGTGCAAGTCAGGCCATAAAATTCTCTCTTTAATCCCACACTCCTGCAACCTTCGAAGATATAAAGTTAATAATAGAGAAGTGACTACAACAACATACCTAGTGTAATTTCGCTGCTACTAGACCCCGATTTGGAAATCCATTCAAAATGATATTATCACCCAAGGGCTCATACTTATCTCCTAAACTTCATGCTCTGTTGAATTCATTTGAGCAGACATTAGCAGGGAGACTTAAGAGTCTTAAGCCTGGAGGCAAGGAAGATATCCTTAGCCTTTCAGGGATGAAACAAGCAATAAGCACACTTTGTGCAGTCCATACAGATGTGAAAACACTTATTACTGATCTCGAGCTTCCTGTATCTGACTGGGATGAGAAGTGGATTAGTGTCTACTTGGACAATAGTTTGAGGATGCTGGATACGTGCGTAGCCTACAGCTCTGAGATTTCTAGGCTTAGCCAAGGCCACCTTTATTTTCAATGAAGCTTGCACAAACTGGATGGCTCCTCAACACAATTCATGAAGGCTCGTTTTGTTGTCCATCTTGTATTCCTAAAATACTTGAAACAAAACTTTGAAGAACTTGGTAAGAAACAACAAAGTTTAAAGAGTATTTTCAAACTAGAAAATTAAAACTAGTAGAGAAAATAGAATCAGAAACAGATTAGAAACAATATAAAAATATTTTTCTCAAAGAAAGAAAATTGAGCCAACTGAATGCACAGTGTCCCCTTAAGGAAATTATTCCCCTCAAGTACCCAAGGTTAATGAAATATATCCTCCTAGGATAGAATAATTTTACTCACCGGTGTATTGGTACCTAAAACCATGGTGTCAGTGAACCACTCAACAGCAGTAAAGTACACTTAAAATACTAGATTTAATAGTAGTAGTAGAAGAAGTCCAAAAAAATTAGTTCTCCTAAAATGAGTGGAGATCCCTCAATTTTTAGAAAACAAAGGGTAGTGTGAAAAAGTTCTCAAGCCTTATCGGAAAGGTCACAAACCTTTGGAAAAGTCACAATCTATCGAAAAGGTCACAACCTTTCATAAAAGTCACAACTATTCATAAAAGTCGCAACTTTTCATAAAAGTCGCAACTCTTCATAAAAGTCGCAACTTTTCATAAAAGTCACAACTTTTCATAAAAGTTGCAACTCTTCATAAAAGTTGCAACTCTTCATTTTCCATTCACACCTTTTAAAACCCAACAATCCCCCGCATGAATGGGGAATGACTCCAAGACAAAGAAACGGACAAGTATGTGTACTTTACAAGCAAAAATTAATTGCATCTGGATAAGTAGGTTTCCCCTTGGACTTTCCGTAGTGAACATATGTCGGATATACTCGGTCAATCGGTATATGCGATATCTTTGAACCGTCGAGCTTTGATGTATACCTAGACAACCATATGTCACACAATTAACCCTTTACCATTTATGGATCTTACAGTTGTATTCGTTTCAGCCATGAACACCTCCTAGTTTCATGAGTGTATAGAGAATAGGCTTTTGACAATAATTCTCTTTGAAGCGGCTTACACTTCACACTCACATAGGTGATTTCTAACCGTGTCATCGCGTGGATACACTATTTGGTCAAGTTTGCCAAACTTAGCAAATCATTAAAAACATTAAGCTTTATTAACTCATTAACAAGCCTTAATGTTATAACCTCGTTCCTGAACATTGTCTTCATCATGAGAATGGATTGAATTGATTGACAATGTTGAACCGTCAGTCACAATTTTGTTTTTCTCCTTGAATCTAGCTCTTGGGATCTCTAGTCTGCTAGATAGAGTTGCCGCCATAATAACTTGTCCTAAGCCGTAAACCCATTATCTTAGATGATCTTTCAACTTTCTCTCTAGTTAGGCCTTTGTGTAAGTGGATCCGACACATTATCCTTTGACTTTACATAGTCAATTGTGATAATTCCACTAGAGAGTAGTTGTTTTCTAACGGTATTATGTCTATGTCTTATATGACAAGACTTTCCGTTATACATCATGCTCCATGCCCTACCTATTGCATCTTGACTATCAAAGTGTATGCATACTGATGCCAATGGTTTGGGCCAAAAAAAAAGAATATCTATCAAGAAATTCCGGAGTCTTTCAACTTATTCACCGGCCTTATCTAGAGCACCTAGCTCAGAGATCATTGTAGAGCTAGCGATACATGTCTTTTTGGAAGATTTTCAAGAGACTACTCATCCACCAAGAGTAAATACATATTCACTCGTGGATTTTACTTCATTTGATCCCGGTGATCCAATTTGCATCACTATATCCTTTCAATACTGCTAGATATTATTATAATGCAGGACATAGTTTTGAGTATGTTTTAAATACCCCAAAACTCTTTTCATTGTCATCCAATAAGTTCGATTGGGATCACTCGTGAACCGACTCAGTTCATAAACAACACATGTTATATCTGATCGCGCACACTTCGTGATATACATTATATTTCTCAATACTCTAGCACAATCCAATTGTGAGTCACTTTTGCCTTCACTCTTTTGAAATGCAAAGCTCACATATAGAGCCAGTTTGGATTGACTTAAAAAGAGTAAGTTTTCAAAGTGCTGAAACTTATTTTTAAAATATGTAGTTATGTGTTTGGATAAAAGTATTGCAGTTCAAAAAAAAGTTGTTGATGTGTTTGGCAAATAAGTGCTGGTAAACATTTTTTTTTATCAAAATGTCTGAAATACCCTTAAAGTGGTTAACATGATAAAAGGTTGATTAATTTAAGGTTTTTATTCTTAAACAAATTAAAACAAAATTAATTTATATTTTACATCCATAAGTAATAATATTTTCCTATCATTCACATATATCTTTATCATCACAAATTATTTATAAGAGGAATATAAATTTATTATTTAAGTTAATTTTATATGCACGACTTGTTGTAGATTTTAAAAATATATAATTTAAATAGATCACAGAAAATACATAAAACAAGATCAGCGACAGAAGACACAATAAAAAATACATAATAAAAAAAAACAAAAATCAAAAGATAATCAAGAAAAAACTTAAAACTATTCATTATTTTCCTACATCTAATACCATTGCTATCAATCGAGAGAAAAGGAAGAACCGCTTCACGCTTCCAGCCGCACATACGTGAAAAAGAAAATTGAGGTAAAGAAATGCTAGGGTTTTAAGGGCAATTTGGGAATTGTGTAAAAGAATTGAGGGCAAAAAGGTAATATACTTGGTCAACATAAAATGACTTTTAAGTTAAAAAAAAAAAAGTAGCCCTCACCCTACTTTTAACTTTTGACTTAAAATAAGCCAAAAGTGACTTATTTTAAGTCACTTTGATAATTGTCAAACAGTCTAATAAGTCAAAAACTGATTTTTAAGTCAGTTTGACCAACTTAAAAGCCCATCCAAACGGGCTCTTATTGGAGTTTTGACAATATTAAAATCTAAATATTTGAACTAGTCAAATACTTTTTCAATGCAATGAGATCGTGACAATGCTAAACATTATGGAGTTCTAAAGATTCTTATACCTAAGATCACATCAGCAACTCCAAGATCTTTCATATCAAACTTGCTTTCTAGCAAATATTTAGTAGCATTTATGTCATTAGTGTCTCTACTGATGATCAACATGTCATCAATATACAAACAAACAATGACCTTGTGATTTTAATGTAAACACATTTATCACTTCCATCATTGTTAAATCTATTTGCCAATATGGTTTGGTCAAATTTCTTATGTCACTGTTTTGGTGCTTGTTTTAGTCCATAAAGTGACCTAACAAGTTCGCACACTTTCTTTTCTTTACCAGGAACCACAAAACCCTCGGGTTGTTCCATGTACATTTTTTCCTCCTATTATCCATTTAAGAAAGTTATTTTCACATTTATTTGATGAATTTGGAGGTCATATACCACAGCTAACACAATTAACATCCAAATAAATGTAATTCTAGTTACTGGCGAGTATGTGTCAAAAAGATTTAGACCTTGTTTTTGTCTAAAGCCTTTGACAAAAAGTCTTGCTTTATATTTATCAACAGTTCCATCGACTTTCATTTTCCTTCTGAAGATTCACTTTGAACCCAAAGGTTAATTTTCTGGAAGCAGATCAATTAACTTCCAATATGGTTGCTCAAGATTGCATCAATCTCACTATTGACACCATCTTTCCAACAGGATGAGTCTACAGAAGACACAAGAAATGTTACAAAATCATATTCGAAGGAAGTAGATGTCCTTTGACATTTACTACACATCTGAATCTCTTTATTAAGTACATTCTTTTTTTTTCTTTTCAAGGTCTTTTAAATCCTTCACTAGACTACTCAAGTCTAATTTTACAGTCCACAATCATAGGTCCTATTTTAATCCTTTTAGGAATAGGAACTTAGACTTTGGCTAGACACCCTCACACTTTGAAATATTTCAAGTTGAATTTCCTTCATTTCCATTTCTCATATGGAATAGATTGTGTCCTGAACAAACAAAATTGCTTTCTTTCTGAAAAGACAACTTTTTGTTGTTCCCTTTTGCAGTAAGGATAGTTCTTCCACACAAGATTTGTGGTAAACCTGAACTTATAAGTAATGCAACCATCATTTTCTTCAAAATTTGGGTATTTTTTATTTCATTATGCAATGCCATTAGATTTAGGTGAATAGGACAATATTTTGATAGATAAATCCATTTTCCAAACATATTTTTGCAAAAGGAGATTTATATTCTCCATCCCTATCACTTCTTATTTTTTTCCCAACTGATTTTCAACTTCAATATTATATTATCTTAGACATTTCTATTGCTTCATCCTTACCATTCAGTAAATAGACATAGTTGTTTCTAATGCAATTGTCAATGAAAGTTATGAGCTACATTTTCTCACCACAAGATGGTGTTGACTTCATATCACAAATATCAGTGTAAATCAACTCTAAGGGATTAGAATTCCTTTCAACAGATTTATAAGAATGCTCACCACACTAAGATTCCACACAAACTTGACATTTTTATTTATTGCATTCAAAGTTAGACAAAACTTCTAAGTTGATCAGTTTTCCTTACAAGGTTTTGTAATCGACATTCCCCAAGTGTTCATGTCACAAACAGTTTGACTCAAGCAAGTAAGAACAAATAAAAATATTGAGTTTGAAAAGCTCTCCGCGAGGTAGCTTTTTCTCACAAATATTTTGTTCCTATTTCTTATAATTTTGTGTGATACAAACATTGTTTAGAGTCATCACCTTGTCAAATATCCGTTTTGGAAGGACCTTTCCATAACTTTCAACTTGATTGTTATAGAACTGCCCATGAACAAAGTTTCATCGGGTCCAATAAAGGCAATATAGTCCAAATGCTTCTTTTACAAAACATGACAAATGACTATTCACCAATATTCGTGTCTATACAAATAGTTATATTTGATAGACATATCTTTCCATGAAAAATCACAACATTTTAAGTGACACTTTTTCATTAAAGAACATAATTATTTTGAACACTATATATATAATTTGGTAGTTTCATACTAGTCACACCATATACTAGTAAAAGAGAAACTCAACAACCACAATATCAAATATACTCCAAGATTTTTATGGGTCTAACATAATACAAAAGTATCATTGAATTTAATATCTTTTGCTCCTAAATTAAATTAGACACCAAACCTAATTTTATCTTTATCATAAGCAAAGAACCACCACATTTTAAATATAATCTCAAAAATATTTTTCAAGTATTTGAAAACAATTTTCCACATATTTTTTTTCTCATGCTATCAAAGTGTCATTGGCAACATGAAGCCTCTTTTGAAAATATTATTCTACAAAAGAATTATAGTGCTTCAATTCCATTTGACAATCATTACACAATGTCAAAGTTCATTCCAGAGGCACAAAATTACAAACTCTAAGTCACTGGTATTTTTTCTCTATCACAAATAGACATACCACTTAGTATTTAGAATACTAACAATAAAAACAAAAAAAATTGTACAATTTGTTTCTATATAACAGTGAAGTTTATAGAAAATTAAAAGTACAACATTGACTTATTATGTGAAGTTTTCATATTCTTCAAAACAGTTGCATAGTCTAATTTATCTAGAGTAGAAACTACAAAAAATTTTAGTGTACAAAAATCAGACACAATCAAATTTCACATGGAGTACAAAACTACAAAAAAATTTATTTTAGTCTCCAAACAGAATTAAACATATTCTTAGATTATCACATAGATATGTTTTTCTTTTCAAATAGCCTTCCAACTATAACATTTTGACATACTATTTTATCAAACAAAAATATAAATGTGCATCTCTCATTCTGCAAACTAAAGAATTTTAAAGGCAACACTTTTTGCCAAGGAAAATTCTTTCAAAAATCATATGGTTTGCATATCTTTTTCCAAAGACATACATGATAAATATCAAAACTGTTAACTTGTAGAAACTATTTTCCTCCTTAGATAAATAATAAGAAGGTTACCTGGTGTAATCTTTAAACGAAATACCACCAATTCTTCTAGTACATTCTCACTTCGACCTTGCTAAACAAAACACCAAATTCTGGAGAAGTAATGCATTAATCTTCTATTTCCATGATCTGTTTCCCTCAATCAGTAGAATACAAGAAATTAAATAACAATAGTATAATAATTTCCTTAAGATTGTTGTCCATCTTGTATTCCTAAAATACTTAGAACAAAATTTTGAAGAACTTGGTAAGAAACAACAAAGTATTTTCAAAATAGAAAATTAAAACTAGTAGAGAAAATATAATCAGAAACAGATTAGAAACAATATAAAAATATTTTTCTCAAAGAAAGAAAATCGAGCCCACTGAATGCACAGTGTCCCCTTAAGGAAATTATTCCCCTCAAGTACCAGAGGTTAATGGAATATATCCTCCCAAGATAGAATGATCTTACTCACCGGTGTATCGGTACCTAAAACCACGGTGTCAGCGAACCACTCAACAGTAGTAAAATACACTTAGAATACTAGATTTAATAGTAGTAGTAGAAGAAGTCCAGAAAAATTAGTTCTCCTAAAATGAGAGGAAATCCCTCAATTTATAGAAAACAAAGGGTAGTGTGAAAATGTTCTTATTGTGCCTTACCGGAAAGGTCACAAACTTTTGGAAAAGTCACAATCTTTCGGAAAGGTCACAAACTTTTAATAAAAGTCATAATTTTTCATAAAAGTCGCAACTCTTCATAAAAGTCGCAACTTTTCATAAAAGTCACAACTCTTCATAAAAGTTGCAACTCTTCATTTTCCATTCACATCTTTTAAAACCAACACGTTCTTCATTGGATGGATGGAAGCAGCACATTAATGCAAAGAACCATAGACTGGAGAATTGCTTTGCCATCTTGGACAGCAGTACCGGCTCAATGCTTATAAAAATTAGGCATATGCCTTAGCCCCCAATTTTAGGGGGCCTCTAATTTTTACCACGATAAATTATGTGTTAATTGTTTTTATAGAAAAAATTAATTATCTAAAGCAAATGTATTTTTTTTTAAAAATATATATTATTTTATTCTCCTTAACCTCAATCAAATAGACGAAATCAAGAAAAATGTTGTTTTGTCTTCTTACATTCTCTTCACTAACTCTCGCGTTGTAATTTTCTAGACCCTTTTTATACTATATGTAAGTCAGAGCTCTATCAAAAATATGAATCAATAGTAAAAATCATGTTTTGGATAAAGTGAATTACAAGCCTGTTTAGATTGACTTATTTCATGTGTTTTTAAACCAATAAAAAAAAGGTTTATAAGCAGTTTGTCAACTTATTACTTATAGAATAATGTTAACAATTTATATAATAATTGCCTCAACTAAAAGATTTTACCTTTAATTGAAATTTAGCTTTAGGCCTCCAAGTACGTTGAGCCGCCCCTGTAGGACAGCCTCATTGAATCAAGATTAATGCAAAGAACCATACATTAATGTATGGAGTGAGGGTTGCAACTGCTTTCATATGTAGCATCTTTGCTGTTGCATTCTCGGGTTCTGCAGCAAAATTGAAGGATCTGCAGGTTCGCGAGACTTGCTTGTGGACAGAAGCTTTTGTTGATCTTCGTGATTTTATTAGTGGTGAGATCAGGGGCATATATTCTGGAGGGAAATCCACAGCACTGAATTAAGGAGCTTGAAGCATTGGATGTTAGTGTGAAGAAGATATACCTAGTCATACAGGATGGAATAGACCCTATCGACGCGGCACAGTTGGAACTTCTAACTTCAGATCTGACTAAAAAAAACCAGAATTTTTTTCAGTAGGACTAGATCTCCTAGCAAAGGAGACAGATAAGTTCTTTCAAATCCTTCTAACTGGACGTGATGCTTTGCTTTGTAACCTTAGAGTTGGTAGTGCAGTCGTTAAACCAGCCCAACCAAACAACAATGTACATAAACAAATGGTGAAGTGATGGTTAAGAAAGCGAGTATCTTTTGTGTATACACATGGGTGCGCGCGTGTCAATGCGGAGTTTTGTGCTTTCTGGTCTAAGATGTGCAACATATAATATTTGTTGTGATAAAGGTTGTGTAATTTATTGTGGTAAAGGTTGTGTATTGTGGCCATACAGGTGTTTTATAATGATTAATAGTATATGTCTGTACTCCTCTACTATGTTAATGATGTATAAAAGAAGTTTATGGTTCAATGAGAAGTTGTCATCCCTGCTATCAGATCAAGTTATAATTTTTCTGCTCTATCTTTTGTTTACTAGTAGAACTGGAACTAAATCTGTTTTTGTGTTTAAACTTGAAATGACATTGGGAAAGTGTTACTGTCAGTGGATGCATTGTTTTTAGGTTAGGGGTAACTGTGGTATGGAGAAAATTTCTGGCGTTTGATTAAGCAACAAGTGGGTTGTTGGACAAACGTACTTCCAACGTTGAAGACGATAAAACAATGGGAAGAATAATCCTAGTGGGTTGTGGCTTACATTTTCTTGAAGAAAAAATGATGGTCAGAGATGGCGCAAGGAGTGGGGAATTGACTAGCTTCCAACTCCATTCACATCAACACACTCGAACTATGACACGTTTCATTTGAACATTGTTGTTTCCGTAGTTTAAATTTTTCCTTCTGGTCTTGTTTTCAGATATGTATTACGTAGATAAGTTAGTCTTTTAAAATATGCAATATTTTTTAATTATAGACATCAACCTAAAACTAAAGGTTTTACGACTTATTGAAACGACATGATGAAAATTTGTTTTTGATTTTTCGAGTGCTACCGATGTATACAAATGATATAACTCTTCTCTTTTGGTAGGTGGATTGAGAAATTTTACTTAACTTTGGTGTATTATAATTATAATTACTTGTCGTGGGAAATAGATTAGTAAACTTAACACGCTAACCGCTGGCTTATACCAAATGCCATACACTATTTGCAGGCCAATTGTGAGGTTCACTGGCCACCTAATGAAGATAAATCCCTCTATTTTATTGCTCCCATTGGTACTCACTCCACTATATTTATTGGATGAATTCTAATAAGTGGGGTCAGACCATCTCCAATCCACCTCTATGTTACTCTCTATTTTCTATATTTTAAGAGTAAAATAAAGAATGAGCACTCCAACCCACCTCTATATCACTCTCTAATCTTCATATTTAGAGAGGTGAATAGTAGTTCTCCAAATTTGGAGAACTACTATTCACACTCTCTATTTCACTTTTTCAATATTTTATTATTATTTCTATTACTTTCTAATTAACATATTATTTTACATATAGTGTCATTTATTAAATATCTAATATTCATAATTCTTTTTAAATGTAATATAATATTTTAAAATATATATTTATTTAATAAATACTACTTTCATCCCAAATTACTAGTATTTTCATTTTTTTCTAATTTTTTCAATAATATAATTTGATTTTATTATTAATTTTCACTATAAAGAATACAAAAAATTAAAATGATAAGATGAAAAAATTTAATTTAAAATACAATACATAATATGATAATTTAAATACAATATAACAATACAATACATAGCATAATAATTTAATTACAAGATAAAATACAATACATAACATAATAATTAATTTGCGATAAAATAAGAATCATGCCGAAAAGATGTTGAACATGCATTGGGAGTTTTGCAATTATTGCAGGACCATCACGTTTTTTGAGAAAAAAAGTGATCCATGATATAATGACTACACGTATTATACTACACAACATGATGATTGAGGATGAAAGTGATCTTAATGCACCAATTCAAGATGCCGTAGAGGCTCCAATTCCAACGACTGAAATGGTGGTAGATGAATATCTCCGATTTGAATAATTTTTAGCTAGACATAAAAAATTAAGGACAAAAATGCTCATTTAGAACTCCGTAATGCATTAATTTATGGGAGCAACATAATAATTTTGAAAATGGAGTGTTTGTGTAATTATATTTAACTTTTATTTGAATTTGTCCATTAATTTGTATATTATTATATTATATAATATTTTCTTGTAATTTATGTTATATAAAAATTTAAAATAAAATATAATTTTATGTTAAATAAAAAAAATTAAAAAAATAAAATTTTATATCACATGAAAATTATATAAAGTAATTATTGAGAAAAAGAAATAAAGGATTTATATTATGAAATAAGAAAATAATAATGAAATAGAAATAATAATATAATATTGAGGAGAGAGAAAAAGATTCTTTTTGGAGAGTAAAATAGAGAATTGAATTGGAGTTGATTGTCTGAAAAAATAGAAAAATCTATATTTGAAGAGTAAAATAGAGTGTTGGGTTGGAGATGCCCTAATGGATGCAAGTTGGTTGGCATCCCTCTCTAGGACTTAATTATATGTGTACTGACAAGATGTTTTAATTTATTTATATTCATTAATATCGACCTTCTAGATGGTAAAAGATCTTAGATGAGCTAGCAATTGACACATAAGAGAATGGTGACCCAAGTTTTTTGACTTGATATTTTATGCTTCGCGTTCGTGATATTTACATTTAATTGTACTTAATGAATACGATCAAAGAATACTTAATCGATATATCTTTTTACAGCATGCACATTTTTCAATAATTTTCTAGCCTTAAAAGAAAAAATTATGTTTGCCCATACGGAATGATTTTTCATCTCTATCAATACTTGTGAGTGACATTGTTCATCAAGATTCCAACCGATATAAAAAGTCTATAGAAAGTTCTTGACTAAAAGTCTGAAATGCATTAGTGATTGACTATATAAGAGAATGTTGATCTAAGTTTTTTGTCCTGATATCCTAATCCTTCACATTCGTAATATTTACATCAATAGTGCCCCAAGAACACATTCAAATAAAACTTTTGTCCAATATGTTTTTTACAACATGTTATAATTAATCTTTATATCTTTCAACTTTTTTTAGCCTTAGAAGAAGTCGCATTCGACATAAACATTTATTTTAAAATAGAATTGATCTTATGTACATAATGTTCCATCGTCTTTCAGATTTTGACATAATATACAAATTAATGCACAATTTGTCAATTTATCCGTAATGTTTATTTTTAAACTGTGAGCATGTGATTAAAATGAAAATAAGTTCAGCTTTACTTTGTCTCTTCCAACTTTTAACTAAAAGTTGAGTCATGTTGCTATCCTGAAAAATCCAAATTGAGGCTTTACAATCTGGTAGCTAAAGAACATCACAATGATGTCTGTAATAAACAAAGTCATAGCCTAATGTTATGGGAAGGCTTTTTCGATGACTTCATCATGAAGCCATCATTATCTTCAACACTTTAGTTTTCCTTTAACTTCTCTGTAGAATTTACACTTACGAATGCAGTAGAACATGGCTAAAGCAAAATCCATTTCCTTGTTGAGTACAACAAGATACATACTCTACTCATAACTCTCTAGACAATAGCCCATTATCCATTTGTAGTTGTGCATGCCAACAGGTAAAGTTGAAATTTTTGTGTTGAGTTTTTTCAGGGATTGCTATACTAGGTTTGTTGTTGTTGTGCTAGGTAAATGGCTTTATTTAGTGATTATTTTGGATTTCTTTTTACTGAAAATCTCGAAAACAATCAATGAATGATGTAATTTATATTTGCTAAAAATTTTGCTAGATTTATGTTTACTAAAGTTCCAATTTTATTTACATAATCTGCTAATCAGTAAATTAACAGAAACAAGATTGGATTTTTGCTAATGCATGTTCAATCTTCAAATCAAGGGATGGCTCAAGTTGTGGTTTCGGGTGGTAGGTGAAATTGGAATTTGTGTGCTGGATTCTTTTGAGATTGCTATGCTAGGTTTATTCTCTCTGCTTTCGTAAGATAGGGGTGATTCAAACTCCACTTGCCGGGTTATACTAAATATGTTGTTGTTGCCTATGTTGCCCCGTGTGGCGACATGGGGGCGAAAAAAGGAAAGAGAGGGATGGGGTTTCTCTCGCTTTTGGCATAGCGGGCCCTCAGTGGGAGGCTCGCAGAAAAAAGTAACTATTATGCCCTTTTTTGACGAATCGTATAGTTTTACAATTTCATTGACTAAAAAGGTTATCAAATGAATTGTAATTACAATTGAAACGATCGAAAAGGAAATGTGAGTTAATATATGCTCTAAGGTTGAAAATATCATAAAAAAATCTTTAAAAAGAAGAGTCCCTTAATTACATAATTCTAAAATGGAAATCGGGAATTGAATTCATTATTGATGTGCTAGACTACTAGAGGAAGTTATATTTGCCTGTTAAGTTTCTGTGAGCAGATGTTTTTGCTTGATTCAGTGATTATCTTGCATTTCTTTTTGCTGAAAAGCTCGATATCGACCAATGAGTAATGTGATTTATATCTGCTAAAGGTTCAACTTTTATTTATATAATCTGATGATCAGTTCATTTATATGAACCAAGATTAGATTTTTACTAATGTATGTTAAATCTTGAAATCAATGGATGGCTCAAGTTGTGATTTGCTAACCTGTGTATTCTACTTACTACCATATAACTAAAATAATTATTCATTTCTATTCCCACACCTGGTTTGTTTTTGCAACAAGGTAAATCTCAGTTTTATATGCTTTTGCCTATGCACTGCCTTCTATGTAAATCTACTAAAAAAAAAAAGGGAAGACATCCACAGTTTTAACAAGGTACGTCACAATCAGGCCGTACTAGCTCCATTCTTACTAAGTAGGCGTTTGGCCATGCGATACCATATCACGATATGGTGTCGTGAGATGGAATCAGCGCTTGGACATGCGATTTTATGCTGATTCCATCTCATGATTCCATATTATGAGAGGTGATACCATATTCTCCAAAAACCATGATATGGAATCACCATGTGATTCCATATCATGATTTGAGATATTTTAATACAATAATTGATCCATGAGTTTATATTTTGTTAAAACAACCCCACATTTATATCTACTAAC